>WSFP011581509.1:0-10481 GCA_009831015.1 Picea engelmannii | reverse complement strand
GGGGGACCAAGGACTGGGTAGTAGCTGGGGGTGGCATCTCAACATGATCATCATCATCAAAAAGTGCATTCTCCGATTGTTCTAAAAGCATTACCCCATCCTCCAAATTTCCCTCCTCTAGATGGTTGTCCCAACACTTCAAGTTTTCATCCTCCTTTGCCTCCTCTTAGTAATGGGACAACAATCGCAAGTTGTAATGAACATAAACCAAGCTCACTGCCCGGCATGCATTCAACCTGTTTCTTTTGACATTCTGGATGAAACTGTAAGTGCTCCAACACCTCTCTGCAAAAGAAGTGTTCACCGCCTGTGAAAGCACCGATGTTGCCAAACATTGGAGCAGTGGGGTGCCACCACCATAAACATTCCACCATGCAAGAGAACTCAAATTCCCTCGATCTCTTAAGGCATGGTTGGTCCCAAAGGCACCTTGGCCAAGCATGTACTGGCTCAATTGTTGTCATATCTTGTCACACTCCTCCTCGTCCGGGTAACCCTAGTGAAAACCCTCTGGCCATAAATCTTGCTTTGTAGTTTTCAATGCTTCCATCAGCAACATGTTTGATTTTATAAATCCATTTGGAAACCACTACAGACTTTCCCTCTGGTCTTGGAACAACATCCCATACGTCATTTTTTAATATAGATTGGTATTCTTCAGTGATGGCATCTTTCCATACTTGTTCACCTGAAGCTTCTCCATGACAAGTTGGCTCTGAGTCAATAATGTGGGTCATGGCTGAAACGTAGCTTGAGAATCTCTTTGGTCTTTTGCTCTCTTTAGTTGTTCCTTGTGGGGCTTTATGCCCTTCTGCTTCTTGTAGAGTTTGTCGGGCCCAAGCAGGCCTTTTATGTCCAACTATAATATCTCTGGGTATGTTGCTTGGAGCAACTGAATCGACTGTAACAACTGGATCAACTGGAGTTGTTGGATCATCTGGAATAATATCTGTCTCCATCTGAATTGCTGAAGGAGGAGAAGGTATTGGCTCACTATCAATTTCCATCTGAGCTTCTCTGGATTTCTGGAAGGCTACTTCTTCAAAGGTAACATCTATGCTTACTTCGATTTGTCTCTGACCAGGAATGTAGATTTGATAAGCTTTTGAGGATTCACTGTATCCAACAAATGTGCCCTTCCTTCCTGAAGGTTCTAGCTTGGATCTCCTTTCTTTGAGTACATGAAGATACGTTGGACATCCAAATATTCTAAAGTGTCCAATCTCAGGCTTCACTCCGACAAAGGCTTCTTCTGGAGTAATTTTTTTTAGGATCTAATAAGGGCTTCTATTTTGAACATATACTGTTGTCATACATGCTTCTGCCCATAGAATCATAGGTAGACTCTGATCATGTATCATTGCTTTTGTTGCCTCAATGATAGTTTTGTTTTTCCTTTCAACTACCCCATTTTGTTGAGGGTTGTAAGGAACTGTGAACTCCCTCTTGATTCTTGCTTCAATACAAAAACTGTAGAATTCTTTTGAGGTGTATTCTCCTCCATTATCTGAGCTTAATATTTTGATTTTTCTTCCGATTTGATTCTCAACCTGAGCTTTGAATTCTTGAAATTTTGCAAGGACTCCATCCTTGTTCTTTAGAAAGTAAATCCAAGTTTTCCGGGAATGATCATCTATGAAGAGTACATAGTAGAGGTAGCCATTCAGAAATGCAACAGTCATTGGCCCACAAACATCTGAATGTATCAAGTCCAAGATTTCCTTGGATCTATTGTCACTGCTTGAGAATGATCCTTTAACATTTTTACCAAGAGCACAACCTTTGCAAACACCTTGATGTTGGATCTATATTTCTGGTAGACCTGTTACCATTTTCCCTAGAGCTGGAAGAGCTCTATAATGAATGTGAGCAAGTCTTCTATGCCATATGTAACACCCCAGGTTTTGAGCCCCATATTAAATAATGTATTTTGTTAATTGTCAAGAGCCAGAGGGCCCAAACAATTAAAAGAGGCTGGTGTGCCTAAGAAATGTAATGTTTTGATCATTATTAATAATACACACATTATTGGTTGCTAGACGAACAAGAACTAGAGTTATAGGGGGCTATGATTCCACAAGAGAGGGGGCTTGAGGGGGCTAAATGTTATTTCCTATTTTAATTACCCTTTTGTCTAAGGGAGTGGATCAGTTATGTGAGCTTCTTGGGAGAGGCCAGGAGGTTCTTGATTCCCCACGAAATACTTAAACCCGCCCCTGGTCTGTTGGGGGGTTGGCTAATTGCTCGTTCGCTCCTTCATTCGATTATGCGTTCATTCACTTGCTCATTGGTTCATGCGTTCATTCACTTGTTCATTCGTTCATTCACCCCGTCCTTACCTATCCTCATCCGCGTCTTGGCTTGGGAAAGAGAAACGAACTACCAAAGAGTAGTCATGGTATTGTTGGTTGTAGTGGTCGTTGGTGTAATCCAACCATGACTTGAGGCCTCCATGTCTAAGATGCGTTGGCTTGTGTCCAGCTTTGTTCACAGTTGCTAGTCTTGAGAGTTCCAGCATTGAGATTCTGGACCAGATGCACTAGAGCCCTAGAAGGAGGACTGCCTAAGGGACTGCATGGCAGAGAAGGGTGGAGGTCCATTCTCTTGGGTGGTGCAAGCTGGGTAGAAAAGAGTTGGGTACTTGGATTGTTGTGAGTACTGGGAAAGCCTATGAGAGCTTGAGTGCTGACTGGTTTGGGAAGCCAAGTAACACTCTGGAACCGTCCTTGTGGATTCATAGCCCTGGCTCAAGGGTGACACTACTGTTGAGATTTGGAACAGTAGTGTCTACAATTGGGTGGAACGTCCTTGGTCTGCATGCAGTTGGTGTCATCTTTTATAAAGATAAGTGCTCTCTGTTATGGTATTATTTACCTATATATGAATGTATTCTGCTATGTATTTATTTATCATTTAATTGAATCTTTAGAATATGCATGCTTGTTGATTATTTTTGTGCATGTTGTTAAATCTTTTCTTTTATGCATCCTTATTAATTTTAAAAAAAAGGTATCGGTAAGAGAAAGAAGTCCAAGGGTGGGCTTGAAGGTGGCGTATCTTGACCTGTGTGTGGTCGGGGACGTTACACCATAGCTCACTTAAGTTGATAGTGTCACATAGCAAGGCTTGAACTGGTTTGATGGTTAATCTGTACAAGTTGTTTTTTCAGACACCTATTACCTTGGCAGAGCTTATATGAGAGTCTTTGTGCCATGCAAGAACTCTTCCTCTTAGAAAGTAATCTTGTAGCCTTTGGCTTCCAAGGCAGAAATAGAGACAAGATTTCTCTTCATTCCGAGTACATATAGTACTTCTTCTAATTTTAGCTGCATATCTGAGTCTAGTTGGAAGGTAGAAGTTCCAACTCCTCTCACATTATATCTAGCATCATCTCCAAGAACAACATGTAGATGTGTCTCTTTCTCAACAAAATGTGTTAGGTGATTTCTAAGATCGGTCATGTGCCTTGAAGCACCACTATCAATTAACCAAGTATTATCATTGGTAGGGAGCATACCTGAGAGTGCTAAGATGTTGATGTCTTCATTTCTTTGAGGTTTTATCTTCTTGGAACTGAGTTTTCTTGAGTCATCAAGCTTGCTTCCCATCATGATTTTACTCATTTTGGATTCTTCACAAACCCTTGTCAACTAGGCTAGAAAACCTAACAGCTAGGCTAGGCTAGTACTTTTAGGTTTTGTTGGACTTATGACTACCAACAATAAGCCTTGAGAATTTTGATAGCCCTGGTAAGCTTAAGAGCTTCTTCAAAGAGTTGCAAAAACACAATTCTGAAATTTTCTGCCAAAATTGGCGAAACCCTAGAAACCCTAGGGCCAAAAAGTAAAAATGCTCGGAATTGCAATTTGAGAGTTGTTGGAGGTGCGTTGAAGGAGGTCGTACACACCTATGTCCTTTTTAGCCTCAACGTCCAAGTTTCAAGTGTTGGAAACCCTCACAAGAGTAGGTCGTACGGATTTTCTGGAAACCCTAGGAGGGTCGTACAGTTTCTGCAGAAGTGAGAGAGGATGGCTAGAAAATGTGTGCAATGGGTTCTTCAAGACCTATGCTTTGATACCATGTTGATTTTTCAATCAGCTAAGTTAAGCATGTAGTTCATTCCAATTTTGCATTTGTCTTAACGATAAACAATAATGTTGCATCAACCAAGATCACAAGAAGAAACACCATGCACAAGAACACAAGATGTATCCTGGGAAACCCTTCTCAACAAGGGAAGAAAACCCAGCCAAATCGTTTGTTATATTCTTCAAGAGAAAGACCTTCACCACCAATAAGACCTAGCACACAAGAGGGTGCTCAAACCCTAGAAGACTAGCACCCAAGAGAGGTGCACACTTTTCCCAAGAAGATGTACTTGCTGAAATTTCCAAACTCATGTGAAAGATATGATTCCTCAATGGGGAATTTACCTTTACTTATACTAGACTGAACCTATCAACAGAAGTGTCTATTAGCACAACAAGGCCGACCTCACTAGCTCACAATATAATTAATATTAACCAGATCAATTACCTTTTACATTTACTATTAATCACATTAAGGTGGGACCAACCTGTACCCTTTACATTACAATTAGGGTTACAGGTAGGTCTGACTCTTGAACAATATAGCAAGGGATCTTATACACCCACTAGTGCTCATCCACTAGGGGCACATCCATAGGGATGTCCATATCACTAGCTCACTGCATTACACAGAAGAACCACTTCTTCACTATTGCTCAGACACTAGGATCACGTTCACCTACGCTCGTCCACAGGCACATCCACTCAACAGATCTTCTTTCCCATTGCATTACACAGGAGAGTCATCTGGAGTTTCTCATCAACTCTTCTACTCAGAGGAGGCTAATACATCATCTTTATTTATGTTCTCATGACGATGCACCCAGCACTTTGGGATTTCACACATTCACCTTGTGCTCAACCACAGGCACATCCAACTCTACAGATCTCCTTTCTCGCTGCATTACACAGGAGTATCATCTGGAGTTCTTCTCAAATCTCTGTAAGGAGGAGGTCATCTCTATGTTCCATCTCTGTCTCTGTCATCTCAGGGGCTTTCTCTCAGGTTTGTAAGTTGGAGAATGTCTAACATAGCTGCAATCATCAACGTCTCTCAGGTTTGTAAGCTGGAGAATGTCTCACATAGCTGCAATCATCAACACTTAAAAGTGTTTGGGATGAAAATCCTTGGGCACTTTCTATTGAGGCAATGATATATCAATATAAAAAAAAAAACCAGCAACAAACTAATGCAAGTACAAATGAATATTATCCAAGCCATTACTTCAATCTTACAAAAAATGGTGGTGAATACTCGTAGGGTTTCACCAAAAATTTCCAAAATGAAATATAACTGCAATGAACCGCTTAGGAGATGAATTTCACTATTATAATATGTTAGATAAACTTAATAAACAATTCCAAAGTTAAATTTAAACTAGGGTGGGGTTAGATTTCACCTTTTAGGGTCAAACCTTAGCTCTAGGGTTTCACCAATTCTGATTTTTATCGTAGTAATTAATTTCCAGAATTGATAAAAACCTTAAATCAGCCACAAGAATGTTGGATAAAACAATGAGGCACAATCCAATAGGGTCGATTTGCCTCCTAGGGTTAAAAAATCATCAATTTAGCACAAACCCTTGAATAAATATGTCTAGAAAGTAAAAGTAAACCATTAGCTTTATTCTAGACAATGAAATAATTTTTTTGACAATTTATATCCTTTACATTTTTTTGTATTTTTGTATTATAAAGAAATAATTGAAAATTTAGGGTTTTTGTTTGTGAATATTGCGAGTTAGGGCTTAGCCTTATCTCCACCTAAGGCTTATAAGGTCAAGAAGTATGCCCCTCTAAAAATCGGTTATCCCCGTTTATGGATTAGAACTAGAGACTATGGCCACAAGGCTAGTCTCTTGCTAATCAAGACAAACTATGATAACTAATGCCCTATAAGAAGGGTTTCCCCAAGGGAATAGCCTTCACCAACAAGATCAACAAAAGACTTGAAAAGAATACTTGAAACCCTTGCCAAGGAGCATAAAACTAATCGAGACAAGAGACAAGCACTTACCAAATCATTTTAGGGAAGAAGGAAGAGACACAAACCCTAGACGTCCTCCCTCCAAGTAGTTGATAACTCCTCAATGGATCGATCTTGTTAGTTTATGTAGAATTTTGAATAATCATAATAGCCTTTAAAATTTTCCAAGAAGAATAACCAAGAAAGATAGAGCTCCAAGAATTGACACCAAGTAAAAATCCTCTATTAAATGGCTCCAAGAATAATCTCCAACAATTCACCACAAAGAAAGAACCCTTAACACCATAAATGCTCCAGGAAATGCATATCTATTAAGCTCCAAAAGAGAGAGCTCCAAATTATCCAACCATGAGTGAAAATAAAGAGGTGCAACTCTTTATATAAGTAATGTTAAGCCTTACTTACAATAAAATAATAATTTCTCATGTGATTACCTACATTTAGCCTAAGAAATCAAAATTGTAGCTAATTAATCTAACACAACAATTAAGTAAAAGTGGTCAAGCCACATGTACAATGTAATAACCCCAAAAGTGAGGGTTTCTCAAAAAAAAGAACATATGTTGTCCCAAGCTGCCACGTCTAGCCTCCAAAGGCTCCAAAGTTTGTTAACATCCCCCTTAAGATGTGGGCCAAGCAAATGTCTTCCTCAAAAGGTAAATTGGCCTTATATAAAATTGAGAAAATACCCCAGCCAGTGGCAGACCCTATGAAAACAGGGCCAGAAAAGTGTGGCTTATTGCTTCATAACCTCCAAATAAGCCTTGATTTAACATCCCGTGGGCATACCTTGGGTCAGGGGGTCTCCATGAAGCATGGGAGTGACTTACAAAGCTCAAAAACAAGTCATAAAACCCTCAAAATCCATATTGACGTCAAAATAGATGGGGTTGAGCTCCCAAGTTTCAGCTCATTTGTCTTCACAAGGCATCTATTTATGGCCCAAATCATTCTAAGTGCTTCAAATGGGTGTCATATCATCCCTTCAAAAATTGATTCTTCAAATATCCATATCGTCAAAGCACCCCACAACTATCTCGCATAGATTGGCCCTCCAAGCAAATGTAAACCAACTTCAAAAATAAACAATGAAGAGAGTGTTCAAGTTTCTTCCATGTGGCATGGATTCATGTGGTCTATGTGCATAAGTAGCCCCAAAGATGCTCGAGAGGTGTGAGCAATGTCTCGAGAAGTGTGAGTTGCCTCAAAAAATGTAAAACTACCCAAAAATCAAAATGAAGATGGTTGTCTTGCTCTGTAATGTTCCTGACTTGGATAGTCTAGGAAACGCTATTAATGTGTGTAGGATCAAAGGTTTACAGCATATAAATGATCATACAAATAATAAACGCAACAAAGGACTACAAAGTTTGTATGATGATATCTCTATGGATTACAAAATGGCCGAATGCAGTTGAATAAACTGACAATACTCGACTAGATCAACAAACAAAGGATCTTAGCCGGAATACAAATAAGCAACTGCAGCAGAATAAAATAACAACACTCGACTAGATCAAAAGACAAAAGGATCTTAGCCGGAATACAAATAAGCAACTAAAAGATAATACCTGAAATATGGGAGCACTGCGGAATCAATGAAGAATGATGGAAGACCTGGATGATCTTCCCGGTGACTAGGGTGTCTTTCAACACCGAAATCAGCCAACTGGTATCTTCCTCCTGGAATACACTGAACTATCTCTCCTGAGATGCGCCTCTTCTCCTCAATGACAAGTCATAATCTGCATAATTATGAATTAGGTCGTTAACCCTTCCTTTATAGCTTTCCAACACCCTAAATCATATTGAAACCCTAATTCACTATTGACTTCCAAAACCCTAAATCACTGTCGAAACCCTAATTCACTGTTGACTTCTATTTTTAGCTCATAATGACTTAAAAGCGCTTTTAACCCTTTTTAGCTCAATGTCACTTTCTGAATATAACACCTGTGACTGGAGTGACATCTAGTAACCCTGTTTACACCTCTTTGGCCCTAGCTATAGTCTAACGAGCCCTAGCTATAGTCTAACGGGGCAATTTAGACCATTAAGCCTCCTCTCTGGAGCTCCTATTTGGAAAGGGACTTTACAGTCCTCCCTTCCCAAAATTGCTTGCCCTCAAGCAATACCAGTCCACAGTGTTGCAACACCTGCTCGCTCTCCCAAGTAGCGTCCTCTACTGGAAGCCCTCTCCATCAAATCAAACACTCTCTGATGACCCTGTTCCTCGGTTTCCGATCCCGGATCTCCAAAACCTCCTCCGGAACTAACTCCTACTGTCCCTCCTCATCCAACGGGGGAAGCTCCTCTGATGTGCTAATGAATTGCCCACTGCCTTTTTTAGGCAAGACACGTGGAACACGTTATGAATCTTGCTCCCCTCTGGAAGCTCTAGCTCGTAAGCAACCTCGCCTACTCGACACATGATCCGGTAAGGATCATAAAATATGGGCTTGAGCTTCTCGACCCCACTCTTCTTCAGAGATGACTGTCTATAGCGTTGGAGTCTCAAGAAAACCAAATCTCCAACCTCAAAGCTGCGCTCTATCCTGTGCCTATCCACACATATATTCTGTCGGTTTTGCATCGTCTACAGGTTCTCTTTCAACAACTTGAGGATCTCCTGACTCTCTATGATCCAATCCTTGGCCTTGGGAGCTCTGCTCTCCCCAAAGACCAAGTCTACCAAATTGGGAGCATCATATCCGTACAATGCTCGAAAGGGTGTCATACCAATGGACATGTGGAAGGTGGTGTTATAGCAATGTTCTCCTAAATGTAACCACTTTACCCACGTTCTTTGTTGTCCTCCTACATAGTTCCTCAAATACCCTTCAACCCACTTGTTGACAACCTTGATCTGCCCATCTATCTGAGGGTGATAGCTAGTGCTAGGTGTCAACTCTGTCCCCACCAACCGAAACAACTCTCTCCAAAATGTCCCTATGAACCGACTATCCCTGTCACTGACGATGTTCTTCGGCAACCCATGAAGTTTGAAGACCTCCCTGAAGAAAAGCTCAACTACCTGAACTGCATTGTACTCTGTCGGTATGGCGTAGAAGTGAGCAAACTTGGTCAATTTGTCAACCACTACATAGATACAATCCTTACCCTGGACCTTGGGTAGACCTGTGATGAAGTCCATAGATATACTCTCCCATTTCTGCTCTGGAATGGGAATGGTTGAAGTAGCCCTGCTGGAAGAGCATGCTCTTACTTGTTTTGTTGGCAAGTCACACACTCACTGACGTGTCTCATAACGTCTTGTTTGAGGCCCTTCCATGAGAACCTCTCTCTGATCTATCTATAAGTTTTGAAAAACCCCTGATGGCCTGCTAGAGGTGAATCATGAACTACGGTGAGGATCTTCTTCTTAAGCCCTGAATCTGGCACCAAGTAGACTCTATCCTTGTAAACTATGACATCGTCAATGACCCTATACCGATCATTTTGTATCTGCCCATCCATCACCTCACAAGCGAACTTGTTCTTGGAATATTCCACTAACAAGTGGGATTTCCAATCTGTTGAAATCTCCATCACAGAACATGCCGCAGGTCTCCTCGATAGTGCATCGGCCACAATGTTCTTCTTCCCCTTGACATACTCTATGTCAAAGTCGAATGCTTGTACCTTCGTCACCCATTTCTGATGGCGCTCACTGAAGTCCTTCTGCTCAAGGAAATACTTCAAACTGTTGTGATCAATCTTGACCACGAATTTGTTGCCCACCAAATATTGTCTGAACTTGGTCAAGGCATGCATGATTGCCAACATTTCCTTGTCATAAAAGGAGTACAACCTCTCAGGTTGACTAAGCTTTTGGCTCTCGAATACAATGGGGTGTCCTCCCTGCATCAAAACTACATCGATCCCTTCGTTGGATGCGTCACACTCTAGTACAAATGGCAAAGTGAAGTCTGGTAGTGCCAACACTGGACAAGTGCCCATGACTTCCTCCATGTGATCAAAGGCTTCCTGTGATTTCTCAATCCATATGAAGGCCCCATGCTTGGTAAGATCTGTTAACGGTGCTCCAAGCTGAGAAAAACCCCGAACGAACCACCTGTAATAGCTGCACAGCCCGAAGTGTCCAAAATGACATCGAAATGCCTTCTTCTCTATGTTCTGCTCTCGGATGCCGATCTAATGATATCCAAAGCGTAGATCAATTTTTGAGAAGAAAATTGCCGCATGCAGTTCATCCATCAACTCGTCGATGCATGGGATAGGGTACCGGTTCTTGATGGTTTTCTTGTTTAACACTCGGTAATCAATGCACATCATCATGGTGCCATCCTTCTTCAGAACTAAGACAACTGAAGAAGCAAATGGGCTGCTACTCGGTCTGATGTGTCCCATCGCCAGCAATTCCTTGATTGGCTTCTCTATCTCAT
>WSFP011581506.1:0-10257 GCA_009831015.1 Picea engelmannii | reverse complement strand
CACAATGGAGAAAGAGGACTTGGGTCCCTTCCCTCTCCAATGGAAGGCTCTTGAGGCCCTCAACTAATTGCTCTCCTTACAAAGAAAAGATGAAATGTGGGTGAAAGAACTCCAAGCTTATTCACTCAAGTGAGGGGTGAATAACTTATGAAATGCAGCTTACAATGTGTGTTGCCAAAGAGGGAGTCTCTAGCAATCTCAGCAGCATAACAGTATGAAGAATTCCTTGAAGAAATGGTGGTCATTCATGGATTTTTATAGCCAAGCATTGGGTTATTATGCAACCTCTTTTGAATGTGAAAAGGGGCTCTTTAGGGCACAATTAGGTCTTTGACCAGCCTCCCCACGCAGATTGAGCTCGGATTTGGTGTCAAATCAACTTGGGAGCTGATCCATTAGTGGTTGGGAGGTCGACCAGTTTCATAAATGCGCCGTTTGGCAGGCGCGTGGGTTTTGCACCCCACAGCCGCACATATGCGCTCCCAATAAGAAGATGTTACGCGCGCGCGCGCCCAGTGGGTGCAAAGCGCCTTGTAATTTTTTGGCCATTTTGTATAGTTTTGACCCTTTTGTTGTGCTGTGGAATTAACCTTGTGCCATGAATGACTGTTTTTCTATGTTGACGATGTGGAGTTCTTGTCGCCCTGTGCGGACGAAATTTCAGTGATAACACTCAGATCACATTCGAGAGTGGCGACGCTGAAAGAGTCTTATCAAGGTACCCGTCCCACCAGCATTCCTGCTAGAGTGGTTCCTTAAGTCTTTAGTTCCGCAGTTATCCAAATACGTCGCAACTTTGGGGGTTTTCTCAGAAGAAGAAGCCATCATGAGAGCTCAACAGTTTGAGCTTATCTATTCTCAGTCTGGTCTATTGTACAACATCCTGCCGGATGCACCACGATCGATTCTGGACAAAACCAGACAGAGAGCCAGACCACATGCCGATAGTGTAGTTGGTTCGGCACAAACTAAGCCCGCTGAGCAATTGACAAAATAGTTGCAGCAGTTATCCATCCAACAATCAGCGGCCATCCAGACTACTGCTTTGGCTGCTCCTCCTACTCAAATGTCGGAAGTGCACTCCATGCAGAAGACTAACCAGAAGGCCAACCAGCAGCCTGAAGGGAAGAAAAAATAATGCAAGAAGAGTAAGGGGGATAAAAAAAAAACTGATAATGCTGGCGAGGGCACCACGGAAAAGAAGAGGGCGAGGTATCCATGCAACCTATGTGCGGAAGACCACTCGACTCATCTATGCCCTCGACTTGCGGAGGCCCAGAAGTTTGTCACACAACAACAGCAAGATGTGTTGACTAATCCCTTTCAGCATAAGCAGAATTTAACTCAAGCCTCCGTAAGTACAGAGGGGGGCAGCCACGAAAACTTCCCTCCCCCAAATGGTTCATCTTCCGCAAACTTATATATGATGAAAAGTGACGCTTTCATAAAAACTAGAGCTCACGATTATAGCAAACCAAGTGCCTCTGATAAGGGCAAAGAAGCTGAGATCCCATCTCTTCCTCTTCAGATCGAGAAGACATTGGGTGAAACAATGATGCGCATCCCCAAAGGTGTGTTTAAACGAGCTTCGCATAATCCAAACGCAAGGGCCGCCCAAAACTACTATGTGGTGGAAGATTTGTCACAAACCCCTTGTGCTATGTCCGCTTTGGAAGTCCTCCAAAGTTGCCCTGCTCAGAGAAAAGCCTTGTTGACTGCTTTAGGCTCTACAGAGACTTGTAACCCAGGAACGATCATGTTAGATACGACTGACTTGAAACCTCGTTTGCCTTACCACGTCGCATTTCAGATAGTAGTGGCTCACCCCATGAAAACCTTTACATGAAACATCTTCCGCACGGTGGTAGACGAGGATGCTTCAACTTGCATTATGTTGTTAGCATGTTGGAAAGCCATCGGTCAACCTGAGTTGTCTCCATCACCTACTCTTCTCACTGCATTCGATGGTCGTTATTTCCGACCGCATGGCATCATCCCTTCTTTCCCTGTGCAGTTAGGAGGGAAGACCGTGTGCATCGAAGTAGAGGTAGTCGATGCCCCCATCGATTACAATCTATTGTTAGGTCGTAGTTGGACTTATGCTATGCAAGCGGTGGTCGCTACAATTTTCCGCGTCTTATTGTTTCCACATGAAGGTCGGATAGTGACCATTGATCAGTTGTCCTTCTCTCGGACTGACCCAGCCTTGGGGGCATCCACGGTTCCTTTAGTAGATAATCCTCAAGCCGGTGTCGTTAACATAGGAGTGGGTTTGTGCCCATCTTTGATGGGTACTTTCGATTACCCACCTCCTCACGGCGATGTCAAGTTTATATCGACTCACCATAAGGCTGAGATTTTCCATGTTTCGTCGTTCTGCACGACTTACTTTGATGATCCGTGGATTCTTCCTTCCCTATCAGACATGATGGATGCGACAGGGCATGCGGGCATGTCTTCGCCCTTGTTGGCTGCTGAAGTAGCGTACTCTTTAGTTCAGCAAGCTTCGGCTACTCCGGATCCGATTCCCGCACAAGAGTTGGATCCTCTCTTTGAGCCTATCTGGGCTCAGGATTCTCTTGTCGACACCGATTTGTTAGACTTAGTCTTGCCTTTCGACGAAGCTATAATCGAAGCAATGACTGGTCCGGACAAACCCTGGGAAGATCTTCATCACATATCATACTTCCTCCCGGAGTTACACCGAATCGAGGCAGGAGAATTCACTATCACCATGACGGGAGAGAAGCCTTGTCCCATTAACCTCTTAGCTACACAGGATGTTTATGCTGAGGGCAACATGGTGACTATCACTGAAACGATGCCCATCAATATCTCCCGAACCCCCGGCATCGTGGAGAATGTCTTCGTCGGAGTGGATTGCTCCCCCGAAGAGATTCAAATTTACATGGATCTTTTCAAAGAATTCCGCGATGTTTTTTCCTGGTCTTATGAGGAAATTCCAGGCGTCGATCTGAAAATAGTTGAACATGAGATCATTACGTATCTGGACGCCAAGCCTGTTCGACAGAAACTTCGTCTAGGTAATCCACGGAAGGCAGCCGCTATCAAAGATGAAGTTGAGAAATTACTTAAGGCAGGGTTCATATACCCTATCCACTTGACTGAATGGGTGTCCAATCCTGTGCCAGTTGATAAAAAACAAGGCACGATTCGTGTCTGTACCGATTTCTATGATTTGAATAAGGCATGCCCGAAAGATAATTATCCAACCCCATTCATCGACCAGATCATTGATGAGTGTGCCGGTTGTGAAGCCTTTTCATTCATGGATGGTTTCTCGGGTTATAACCAAATCCAAATCAAACCTGAGGACCAACACAAAACGGCTTTCATTTGTCCGTGGGGTACATTCGCTTATCGAAAAATGCCTTTTGGTCTCAAGAATGCTGGAGCCACTTTCCAGCGGGCCATGTCTTTTTCATTTCACGACCTCAAACATATAGTCGAGGCATATCTAGATGGCTTAGCATCACGCTCTCGTAAGCGAAAGGATCATCCTACGCACCTCCGACTAATATTTGAGCGTTGTCGCTACTTCCGGATTCGCTTGAATCCCAACAAGTGTAGCTTTTGCGTCACATAAGGACGTTTGTTAGGTTTCATCGTTTCAACCACAGGGATCATGGTGGATCCTCTTAAGGTGGAGGCAATAGTCCAGTTGCCCCCCCCATGCACGATTTTACAACTTCAAAGTCTTCAAGGTAAGGCGAACTTCTTACGACGCTTCATCGCCAACTATGCCGAAATCACCAAGGGTTTCATGCGTTTACTGAAGAAAGACGTTCCTTTTCTCTGGGACGAAGCCGCACAGCGCTCTTTCGACGCATTGAAACACGCCCTTACAACATCACCTCTGCTACGGCCACCAAATTATAACCAGGATTTCCTATTATATCTGGCTGCCGCAGAGTCAACTATAGGCATGGTTTTAGTCCAAGAAGATGATTCGTTTTCTGAATACATGATATATTACTTGAGCCGAGGCCTTGTAGGACCGGAACTTAATTACACCCATCTCGAAAAACTTGCATTGGAAGTAGTTCATGCTGTTCAACGGTTCCGTCACTATGTTTTGTTTCGTAAGACCACTGTCGTTGCCGTCATGAATCCATTTCAATACATGTTGACACGACGAGTTATCGACGGAAAAATCAGTAGATGGATGGTCATCCTCCAAGAATTTGACTTAGATTTCATTTCAGCGAAGTCCAAAAAGTCGCTGGTCTTCGCAGAACTTATTTCGGAACTTCCGGTTGCGTCAAGTGACGTTGTGCCTGAGGAATCACCTATCTGGGGGGATATGTTTTTGATCGAATCATCTGACCCCTGGTACAGAGATATACTGATCTATCTCTAGACTTTGAAGTGTCCTACCTCTACTTCTCGTGATGAGCATCGGAGGATACGCCATCAGGCCAAGAACTATCTTATTCTCAATGATACTTTGTATCGGAGAGGCGTAGACTGTATCTTGCGTCGATGTCTCACTCATGAGGAGGCCGTCATAGTGCTCAATGATTGTCATACAGGAGCTTGTGGCGGTCACTTATCTAGGTTGGCAACAGCCCAAAAAATTTTACGAGCAGGTTACTTCTGGCCCATGCTTATTAAAGATTGCATTGAGTCGGTCAAGAAGTGCCATCCCTGCCAAATCTTCTCACGGAATATGAGGGCACACCTAGCTCCGATGTTTCTTGTTATCACCGTCGGTCCCTTCACCAAGTGGGGGATTGATTACACTACTTGCAACCCCCCATCAGCACGGGGGCACCACTATATCATTGTGGCTGTCGACTACTTTACTAAGTGGGTCGAAGCCATGCCGACGTTCAAAGATGATGGAGAGACCGCAGCTCTCTTCTTATTTAACCAGATTATAGCACGGTTCGGAGTCCCGAGAGAGATTGTCACTGACCATGGCAGTCACTTTCAGAATCAAATGATGACTGAGTTAACGTCAAATCTTGGGCTACGACAGGAACACTCATCACCCTATTATCCCCAAGCCAATGGGCAAGTGGAAGCTGTTAACAAAACGCTTAAGAAAATGCTACAGCGAACCATCAACTCAGCCAAGTCAAACTGGCATTTGATGTTATATTCGACATTATGGGCTTACCGAACCTCAGTTAAGACTGCAATCGGTTTCTCACCTTTCCAACTTGTTTACGGGCTGGAGGCAGTCTTGCCCATTGAATGTCAAATTCCATCTCTGAAATTGGCAGTACAGTTACTGCCAAACACTTCTCCGCTAGAAGAATGGTTAGTACACCTAGAGAAACTTGATGAACAGTGTCGCGATGCGGCCCTGGCCAACGAGGCTCATAAGAATAGAGTTAAGTGTCAATATGATAGGTCCGTTCGTCCTCGGGTTTTCTCTGAAGGTGACCTTGTCCTGGTTTACGACCAAGATAAGGACCCCCTGGGGGCAGGAAAGTTCAAACCCATGTGGTTCAGACCCTTCATTGTTAAGGAGGTGTTAAAGAAGGGCGCTTATCATCTGGTCGATTTTGAAGGGAATGCTTTGGCAGAGCCTAGAAATGGGCTCTACCTCAAGAAGTACTACTCATAAGGTCACTATGAGTAACTTTTTGTAACATATGTATAGTCTTTGTGTTATTACTTTCTTTTCGTTTCTTTTGAAAAAGTGTCATGGACGTGTCATTAATGTTATCTTTTCATCACTATGGCAGATGTCAAGTGAGTACAAGGTGTTCATTGGATATGCGAACGGTGCTAGTCAGCACACGCGGAGGCTTGCCTCCGCAGCTTGGGTAATCTTTACACCACAGGGTCAGTTGTTATCTTCCGGAGGCATATGCTTAGGTGACACCACAAACAATGTTGTTGAGTATAGCGCAGTTATTGAGTTACTTCGTGACACCTTTTCATTGGGTATCTCCCATCTCCAGGTCTATCTAGATGCTCAACTGGTTGTGTCGCAGCTAAACAGAATATACCGTGTGCACGATACTGCTTTACACCAAAGATTCCTTAGGGTACGTCTCTTGGAATGCAACTTTGATTATATTACATATTTTCATGTTCCTAGAAGTCTAAATCAAATCACAGATACTCTAGCTAATCATATTTTAGATTGGCATCTTGCTCACACATAAAGAAGATCATGTTTAAACACATGTAAATACGTTTTGTACACATCATCCATAAAGACACATAAAAGAAATAAAAAACCATCTATATACATCAAAAAATGTCTCAGAGTACATAGATGGGCGCAAGCGCCTCAAAAGTGGGATCCATGACGAGTCACTGGGGCTTATGCCCTCAAAAAATATAATACATGTCAGTGCTCGAGGCACACAAAAGTCTACAAAATCTGTTCAGGGCCTATGGGCCCTGTTATAATCATGTACAGCTCGACCTAAACGCCTAAATAATCAGACCCAGGTCTGAGGTAACCCCACCATATAAGTCTGCAGGGAAGGTGGCATGTCCTCTATATCGATCATCAGGACTGTGCGGGTGAGCTCAGTGAAATTCTGCTCAATCCGTACAAGGGCCCTCTCAGCCTCTGCTGGAGTAGAGTTCCCTGCTGAGGTCTCTGGTCGGGGATGGCGCCTGTTCCGTGCAAATTTGGCAGGCTGCACAGGTCCAACATCTGCAAAGCAACACAAATTTCACCCATCAATACTCTGTTATCCAAAAAACATGATATATATCTAAAAAAGACATAAAAATCACATATTTAAACAAAACAAAAAAAATAGTTCAGGTGGAGACTTACCCATCTCCCCTCGCTCCTCACCAGGAGGCACTGGCATAGTTGGATCTCTCGAGAAGTCAATCCCCGCGTATGGGTAGTCCTCAATGGTAGGGATCTGCCGCGACAACCATGCGAAGAAGTCATCGTTGAAGGACTCTATGGTCCTTCCACCACCCTATCGCGGCAGCAATGCTGCCCATCTGCATACCGCAGGAAACGTCGCCAGATGTCCTCTCACTGTCATCCGAGGACTGAAACAAGGAACTCTCTCAAAGAAAAAGGAGCACAAGATAGTCCCAAACCCGAAGTTTCTATGTGCCCGCTGACGACAATCTTTCAATTGCCTCTTCATTACCTCGAGCAATGTGGTGCTCCAGTCAAAAATCTGTGCATTCATGCACTGAACGGTGCAGTTCATCTGTGCGCACGTCGCCTGATGCACGGCTGCAGAGCCATTAATTCACCCAATGAGTGACATAATGGTCTGCAGAGTCAGGCTAGTGACACTCCCAACCGGTATCCAGAAAGTCCCCTGGTTAGTCCCAGCTACGCAGTACTCTGCGATCAACTCCGAGACCTTGCTCGGCCCCATAGGAAAAGTTTGCAGGTTGATGGGTTCCCCTCTCCTCGAGAGGCCCATCAAAAAGTATATGTCCTCGGTGGTGGGCGTCAAATATTTCCCCTTGATCATAAAGGCCTTGGCATCAAGATGCCAGTAGTCAACCAGGGCATTCAGCAGCCTTGGTTGTGCGCGCATGAACGGACATAGGAAAAACTTGACGATACCACACTGTGTCAGCGCGGGCATCACATTTGGATCAGCAGCTACTGCCTCATTAGCAGCCTCATTCTCTCTCTCTCTCTAGTGCACATACATCCTGCAAAGTCACAAAATCAAAAAATGGGAGTTAGATTCTTGCACACATCTTTTTTTGTTGCGCGGGGGGTAACCCGCGGGCTGTAGAAGTGACAGTTGCGGGTACCCGCGTGCTGTCTTAATCGTGCGCGAGGGTACCCGCGGGCTGTCTCTGGACAGCCTGTGGGTTACTAGGGCCTACCCTTTAAAGGGCGACGTCCACCCCCCCAACACACTAAAAAACATAAATTCAAGTATTTAAATGCAAGATGAGGGAGTTTTTACTTACTTGGTCCGAGCGGAAGTCTGTTTGGTCCACTGTAGCTCCCGGAATCACGATCTGTAGCAAAGGGGGTCTTTTGGCTCCAGAGTTAATTTCCAAATTAGCAATGGTGATAATGAGCTACCAGCTTCTATTTATAAAGTTTTTGGCCTCTTTTTGTCACCATTTTGGGCCCTTTTATCAGTTTCTTTATACCAAAAACCATTTTGGTGGTTCCGGAGTTATATGGAAAGGATTCGATCGGGTATTGGGACACTTTTCATTGAGTTTCAGAAAATAAAAGAAAAAAAAATACACATAAGGGCGGTCCATAAAAAATTTTCATAAAGCTTTGTGGAAGGAGCAGCATCAGCAAGGGGATAAAAGCTCAACGGAGGATCTACTTCAACCGTCAATAAAAAGGTTAGTTGATTCTTCTCATGTTTGCCTGAGAAAAGGGGTTTCAGATTCGGGTAGGAGGATAAAAGTAGCTTATGAAGGGTCATGATCTGCATGCAAGTTTAAAACCCTAGCTTGCTAGTCCGTAGGGTAGAATACCCCACAACACACATGCTGCCACATATTCAGCGTTAGTCTTACTGAGTGCTACACATGACTGCTTCTTGTTGCTCCATGAAACCATACTGGAGCCTATACTGAAGAAATATGTCTAAGTACTCTTTGGATCAAGAATATTGTCGGCCTAATCTGAATCTGAATATCCATATAACCCAAACTCATGGTCTGTCACATACCTGAGACCATAATCCAATGTATGCTTAAGGTACCTCATCACATGTTTTGTTGTGACCAAATGAACCTACCTGAGTTGCTCCATATATTGACCCAGGGTGTTCATAGCAAAACATATATTTGGTCTCTTGTTTGTCCAGTACATCATCAAACCCACCACCTACCTGTATAAAGTAACATCCATAGTCTTTGAAGTCATATCCTACAACAAATTCAGATTTGATACCATAGGTGTATCCATTTTCTTGCAAGCCAACATCCTGAACCACTTCAGGATTTCCACTACATACTTCACTTGATTCAGAAAGATCTCATCTTGTCGCTGCCATACGTTGAGACCCAAAAAGTAATGCATCATCCCGATATCTTTCATCTCAAACTCAGCAGGCAGTTTTCTCTTAAACTCTGAGATGAGATTTTCCACACCTGTTAGAAACAGGTCATCCACATACAATAGTAGTATTACCGAACCATCATCCACAACTTTAAAGTAAAGGTTGGGATATGAACTGCTCTTTGTAAATCCTAAGCTCATCATAAAATTGTCGATCCTTCCATACCATGCTTTGGGAGTCTGCTTTAATCCATATAAAACCTTCTTCAATATGCACAAATGCATCTCTCTGTCATGTACCTCGAACCCTTGTGGCTACTCCACATATAGTTCCTCTTTTATTTCACCATTCAAGAAGTTTTTCTTCACATCCATCTAATGCACCTTCCATTTCATTACTGCGACCAACGAAAGTATAGTCCTGATCGAGGTATATCTCACCACGGGATAAACATTTTCCTCATATTCAATGCCCTCCTTATGAGAGAATCCCCGAGCCACAAATCTATCCGTATACTTTTCAATACTTCCATCAACTACATGTTTCTTTATTTAGATCCATTTTGAACTTACTATTGATTTCTCCTTCGGTCTAGGGACCACATCCTAGACATTATTCTTTACTATGGATGGATATTCCTCCCCCATGGAATCCTTCCATACCCTCTTTTATGCAACATATTAATAACTATATGGTTATGCATCCATGATATCACACAAGCATGCCACATAGAGGGAATATGGTTTCAGATTCTTTCTGTCCTTGAGATATTTTTCTAGGGAACCATATCTTTTTTCATCTCTAATAATATCTTGTGCCCAAGCTAGTCTTCTCTTGTGACAATGCATATCTATTAGCCTTTGAGGTTCTGCCATGTCATTATCCTCATGAATGAATTACTCTAGTTCAACTGCTTCTGCCTCTAGAAATCTAGTAACTTCATTCTCCTCCTCATGAACCTCTTTTGCACAGTCATGTTTTGATTTGCTGAAAGTTGCACTCTCATCAAAGGTGACATCTCGAATAATATCAACTTTCGGTTGACAAAGAATATATATCATGTATGCCTTCGATGTGTCATTGTAACCAAAAAATATGCCATTCTTTCCAGATGGATCCAATTTTTTCCTCTTTTCTTTGGGGACATGCACAAATATGATGTAGCCAAATATCCTAAGATGGATGACTTCTGGCTTCTCTCCTGAAAACATCTCCTTTGGTGTCTTGTTTTCAAGTACTTTGTGGGGACTTATGTTTTGTTTTCAAGTACTTTGTGGGGAATTATGTTTTGCACATACAT
>WSFP011581505.1:0-10481 GCA_009831015.1 Picea engelmannii | reverse complement strand
AATCAAATATTAAAGGCAATTTGATTAATCAAATATGATGATAAAGGCAATTTGATTTAAAAGGGAATGGTCTTGTTTTTATATGACATTCGCAAGTATTATTATGTTACATTTATTTTGAGACAGGACCTAAACTCCATGCTTAATTTATATGTGTGATGTGGTGACTTCATACCACAAGGGTACATGCATTGTTTGAATTGGAAGCCATGTTGGAATATGTTATCCACAGCGAAATATTTGAGTTATGTCACATTGGAGTTTATAAACAATTGTTGTGCGCATTGGTTTAATGGAAAGATTGGTTGTATCCCTAGAAAATTGTTATATGTGAACCGGGGATAGCCACAATAGTTGGCGCATTGTTAAATTGGAATGTATGGAGACTTTTGTATAGTTAGATGCATTAATCAAATTGAATGTTAAATGGTGATGAACTCTATAGTGGGTTTGGCTCATACTAGCCATGAATGAAAGTGGGAAGGGAGAAGTGACGTGCAGTATATGCACGTCACTCAAACTCACCTCAAGCCTGCCACCCTAGTCATTCTTGCATTTTTCTCGGTTGGTTGTTGTTGCTTCGATTTTCTCAGTCGTGGAGGAGGTATACACGTTGGTCTTCTCGGCTTAGGCAATCTTTTGCACAGGTATGGGGTTTTCTTGCTCTGACATCCATGAACAATTTCTCTGCTCTTTAAGTCAATAGTTGGCTCTTGTTTTCTCACGGTCTATCTATTTCCAAAGATGTTAAAATGAATTTGAATGTGTGTTGGATGATTTTCAAGTTTTTTTTTCCTATGGTGGTTTTTGTGAGACCATTGGCATTAAAAGAGTCATGGGTTCCTTTTACTAGTGTAGTTATTCACAGTTTTTCTATAAAAAGAATGTGTTTGGGGACTCTCGGGCCTATTTTTCCTATGGTCCCTTGTTTTGGGTTTTCTTCCCTGTTCAAAAATCCGTTATCTCTGCCTCTTGCCTATGGGTTTCTGCAGACACTCTAGCTGTACGTTAAGAATGTTGGTCTTCGTGGCTAATACGCCCGTGCATAGTCCTGACCCTGTGAGTATTAATGTACAGTGTTGTGAGGAGAGTAATATTGTTTCATGCTCTTTTGGGGCCAAACCCTCAAGTTTTCAACCCGCTTTCTTCTGCCACCTCATGTCCACTGTTACATTGAACCCTATGCATTATCATGGAAGTGTTGCTTACTCAAAATTCGATGGAAAACATTGTTTCGTGCTATTTTTTTTGGGCGCGGGTTTTGATTGGTCATTTTCTAAACAAGTATGAGGAAGTATTGGACTCACTTATTCACTTGAAGTTACAGTCTATCCATATGAATTTATGAATTCGATAGCAATGTGTGAATTATTGTTATAATGTAAACTTGCCATGTTTTATTGTAATTACAAAAGGCAGTTGTTTACAAGTTATGTGATGCTTGAATGAAGTCTGCAAAGCAAAATGAAATAGGATAAGGAATTTTGATGAAATGTGGTTCGATTAAAATAATGGTTATATACAAGGATTTTTTGGGGGCACTTCATAGGACCCTGTGGTTTTTGAGGACTTTGTTGATTTTTTTATTATGGTTGTAGCATGTCCACTTCAAGGTTGTTGTTGTATTTCCTATGGTGATTATGATGTTCTTCATTTTTCAATTTCGTTATGAAAAGGCAGTATTGTTATTATGGTTATTTTTATTTATGGGCAAATGGTTACTGTGTAATACAATTCTGAGGCATGTGAGCATTTTTGTGAAGCAAGCATTAGTTTTGGGTTGTTTTTTTGGAAGTAGGGTATTACTTAAATTTTAAAATTTTGAACAGTAAGAAACTTTGATTGCGGATTGATATCAGAGATGGCATGGTTGATTTTTCATTTGAACAGTATCCATGAGATACCCCCCCCCCCATTCTACCATTTTTTCGCTAATTACACCCCCTTCATGATCCCAAATTCACTCATTCATTCCATGTTCTCTGATATTTGTTTTGAAGAGGGGTCTGTGTGGAAATAAAAGAAAGTTGATAATGGCAAGGATTTGGGACTGATGTTCTCGATATTTTTAAATACAAAGTTGATTTTTTATTAATTGTTTGAACAGTATTTGTATGTCAATTCCCCTCCATGGTATCATTTTCCGCTAAATACGAGCCCTTCATATTTCCCATGAACCCTATTAATTCCATGTTCATGTGACAATTAATGAATGACATGTTATGGATGGATTGCGTATGTCTCGTAGTAAATTCTAGAGCCAACTATTGATTTATGTAAGTAAAGTTTCATGTATGGTTTACTAAGAACTTCATGGCTATCAAATTGTTGCTACATGATTAGTTTTTTCAGTAGAGGTATCAATGGTTGAAATAACAGAGGCAAGGGAAATTGGAATCGAGGTCATCGAAGGCCCAGATTTTCTATTCATTTTGACATTGACCTGCAAGAGTTAAACCAGTTGTTTCAAGTTGGGTTCTTTAATTGAGTTGGCCATAGGATATTGCACCCTCGACCAAAGAGACCCCCTTTCCAGCCTCGTCATAATTTTCTCGACATTCTAGTTCCTCCACATGTGTCTTTGCATCCCGAAGTCCCCGCAAATGATGGTTGGCAAGAAATTGTCCACCAACCCATCTCCCACCATCGTGGATGGCCCACTATGTCATTTACTTTAACACCACCAATTAACCCCAATGTTCAAATTTCTCCTCATTTTTTTCCAGTACAATCCTCG
The DNA here is from genome assembly GCA_009831015.1 of Picea engelmannii. NCBI lineage: Eukaryota > Viridiplantae > Streptophyta > Pinopsida > Pinales > Pinaceae > Picea > Picea engelmannii. Next base: position 7,744 of record WSFP011581505.1, on the reverse strand, counting down.
CACACTAGCAAGAGACTAAAAATCAGAATTCTGCAACCTGTGCAAGACAAATGGAAAGCAGTGGCCTCCCCCTCTAGTCCATCCACTGACTCCTCTAAATCTGTGTCTTCTTGCCTCCACCTCAAAGATGACTGCTCCCATGTGATCAATGAAATATAGCCTCAAAAATCTAACCAACCAAAGGCTACTCGAGAGAATTCAATTGAGGACAACAGTGAGAAGAGAAAATATGCCTCACAAAGTAGCAAATATGGGTTCTAAATGTTTTTTTTTTATGATTTTCAGTGATGAGGATAGCGTTTAATGGTTTTCAGTATGTTTTGGACAGCAATCCTTATTTTGTGGATAATGTGAATATATTCTTTTTGGGATATGATATAAATTATGGCTAATATTTAATATTCGATTTAAGTGATATTCACGGGAGTTACAAGGGTTTTATATGGTCTAAATGATTATTTGTTTTTTATACTTTGAATTTGATGGTAACAAGAAGAAATGATGGGAGTCACAAGGGGTCCCACCTATTTAGTCATTATTAATTAAGACCCTTATTTATATATTATTATTATCTATTTCTCCTAAACTAATTTGTTAAGTCAATTTGTCTTAACTAAAGAAATTAGTTGAACTACTTCAACTGATTGGGAAAGAATAAAAGATCAATTGGATGAAGAGACAAGGAGAGAATGGAAGGAGAGAAAGACAAGACTAAGGTTTGTTCTTTAGTTAAAGGAGATAGTTTCAGTTTTCATTCATTTCTGAGTTTTCTCGAAAGCCTAATCCTCTTATTGACAGCAGGGTCTCATTGTAGATAGCAAGGTTCAAGACTAAATTATACTTTTCAGCCGCTTGTTTTAGAGGTGTTGATTCATCCTTGATAGTCTATGTATTCTTGTTTATTTGTGAATTAATTTTCATGGTTGATAAAGAATATCTTGCAGAGTCAAAATGGCAGCAGTTTGTGGCAAGTTGATCTAGATAATTGATTTCAGTTTTATTTTACTGTCGGAGTCTTTTTGTATGGTTCCCATCAAAGATATCTAAATTTGACTTTGGTCCATACCCTCGCAGGGGTTTGTAAAGAGAAATACACTTTTGGTATCTCAGAATGAAATAAAATCAGATTGTTGTTCTGTCTCATACTTGTGTCTTCATGACTTGGTCTCTCTTTTCTCTTTTGGTCTCCATGTTTTCTTTATTGTAAAATCTGTATACATTCCACTAGCTTTGTATAAATTTCATTTTACATTGCAACATATATACATTATAAAACCAGCCTTAATCCTTGTAATTAATACTCGTGGATTGAGTGAATGTTTTTGAGGCTATAAACCTCGGGTGACATTCCCAACTATCTTGTCCTAGCCAGGAAAGATCTAAAAATGATTGAGTAAGGTGTTCCATACCTTTTCCTCAACAGTGTTTAGATCTGAATTTTGTGGATTAGAGATGATTTGATCATCTAGGTTGCACCTTTCAAGATCAAAGACAAGATAGGAAAACCAATTTGATATTAGTTGATCGGAGGTTTTGTCATTTTTAGGAAATCTATGACAAATCTGCATAACTCTTAGAAAGAAATTATCCACAAATTTGTTTCCAAGCCTATGGATTTCTTTAAGTTCTCTCAAGATTTTGTCATAAACGTAACCTTCATGAGTAGAGATAAACAATTCCATGAATTATTTCCATCTATGGATCGATTTTGCTGGAAATGTCCTAAATCAGATGTTAATTCGCCCTTTGAATGTGAGTATGAATAGTTGGCATGTCTCATTGTCTTGTACAATCTTTATATTTCGTCGAGTGATGTCAAACCGAGTAAGGTGTGTGAATGCAGAGACATGCCCTTCGTCGTCGAATTTGGGGTTTGATAAGAGATTGATTGTCTTGATTGAAATGGCCTCAGGGGGTCTCGAAAGACTCAAAGGATAATTGTATAGAGAGGTATGGAGAGGAGCCATGTGTTGGTTAAAAGTTAAGTTAAATGGCTCCACATGGGCAGGCTTGTCATACATCCCTCCTTCTAGCGCAAATTTTGTTGACGGGTCCAAAATCGCCCAACAATAGTAAGGGGTTACCCTCGGTAAGAAGTCCCAATTAGACCTCTCATTGTTTGGGATAGGGAACGCATTCGGATTATGTCCCAGCAGCCATTGTTGGTTTGGTTTTACCGGTTGCGACCCGGTCCACCGATGAAGGTGAATGATGGATGGTTATGGAAACAGAAGAGGTAGATGAAGACTGTGTAAATACATGAATCTATTCTACTTTTAATCTATCCTGTCTTAGCTAGGAGTGAATTAACGTAAGTGAATTAGCTGGAACATGAAACTAACTCTACCAATAGCTTCGCCCAAATAGTTGAAATGAATAAATAGAGTTAGATAACACATGCACATGAATATATAACCAAAATAGTCTAAGTCACTATATCACATACATTGGAAACTCATATGCTCAAGACATGAGAAATAATGGAGAATAACAAAACTGCAAGAAAACACATATTCCATTAAAATAGTCCATAAACAAACATGCTCTTATAGCCCATGTGAACAGTAAACATTATGCTCGAAATAGTTCGCAGCAAAACAACAACACATGTGATTCCTTCTCTCTATCAAATGGTGGCCCTGAGGGCCTCTCCATATTAACAGTTTCAGCAATAGTACATGAAATCTCTAAGGAAAGATCTACAATTTTAGTTGACATTGTATTCCCAAAATAGTTTGGAAGTGTACAATGTTTGAAGACTCAAAAGCCCCTTTCATTGAGTACAATTTTAGTATTTAATGAGGTTCAATGTGACTCTTGGCCTTCTGCCTTCCTCAATGACCTTTCACCTTCCAACATTTGTCTTATTTCCTTTGTAATGATGAGAAACAAAGATAGCAGTTACAATTCAAATTTGTATTCTAGTGTTGGTGGGCCATCATAGATTTCAACCATATGTTCCCAGCGCATGATAAAGACTGACCTAGACATGGAAACATATTCATCATGTGAGTTTAACAAACGATCGTCATGGAGTTTCTAGATCTCCTCTTCATCCATTTTCCTTAGATTTTCCTTGCTTATCCTCTGTCACTACTACATATGTTGTTATTTCTCCTTCATCGTCTTTGACTGTAGGTTGCATCACGAGGATGTTGAGCACAACCATCCACCGCTCGATACCTAGCACCATTCACATACAATAGATGAGGGTAACTCCAAATAAACTTTCAAGACTAATAATATGTACACAAATAATTGAGGCATTAATTAATTGAAATATCATATAAACTTCCCTGCATTTGATTCCTGGTTCATTTGCTCATGATTGAGGCATTGCATTCTTTGGGGTTGCCAACAAGGTACAAGATATTCATCTTGAAAAATGAAGAAAATATGTTACGAATTTATTAAAACCTATAACTATAAAGTTGTATATCTCATAAATATATTTCCAACGATATAACAAATGTGAAAAATGGACACTCAAGTCAAATGTTATGGTCGTTTTACAAAAAGTAGTTTTTTAGGTTTCAGAGGAGTTAATGGGAACTCCTTCGATTTGTATCGGAGGAGTTGATGGGAACTCCTTTGATGTGCATCGGAGGAGTTTAAATGATCTCCTTTGATGTGCGTCAAACGAGTTTGAATGAACTCCTCCTATTTGAATCGGAGGATGAGTTATGGACCTTATCGTTGTAAGTTGGGGATAAGTTATGAAATTCATCGAATGATCGTGTTGGTGTGCATTCGTTGAAGCTCTCCAGGCGAGGGATCCTTGTAATACCTAAGCCTATACTTTGTCTTTGTATCATTGTCATGCATCTTGCGGACTCACTGAGCTTAAATCATCATGTATTGGACTTGGTTTCTTGTGATGGTGTTTCGTTGAATTTTGGTTTTGTATTAGTGGGAAAAGATTTTAATTTAAATAATTAAGAGGATTATAGAATTAATTTTTAAAGAGGGGGGGATCCCTTTTCTTCCACTTTACCTCACCTCTCAATATTAAGTATTATTATTAAAATATTTCAAAAAAAATATTAAAAACAAGGGGGGGCATGACCCCTCCCCTCCCCTCCCTTAACGCTTCCTTGGCACATTAAATCATGATAAGTATAAGGGGAAAGGGGTTGCATGCCATGCCCCTTCTCCCCACATTCCATAGCGCAAGGTTTTCATATGGAGGGGTTGTGGGTCACGCCCCCTCCATCAATACAAATGTGAACCAAAAACCAATGTGACACAAAAAACAATTGTAACTTCAGTCTCCTTGAAATCGGCGCTCATCATTGCAAATGATGGACTTAGTATTAATTTCTCCACATACATCGATGAAGTTAGTATTAATTTCTCCACATGCATCGATGAATTTGGTGTTAATTCCTTTGTGGCCCTTTGCATGCATCGATGGAGTTAATAGAAAGTATGTCGAGTGTGTTCGAAGGACTTAGTATTAAGTTCTTCGACTGATCGATGGAGTTAACATAAAGTATGTTGAGCGTGTTCGAAGGACTTAGTATATGTTTAAATGTTTTAAAAAGGGTGAATATGTGTTTGGTAAATGGGGAATGTGGAGGGGGGCACGAGGGCCATGGGCCCTCCCCTCCACATAAGATTTAAAAACATTATACAACACTTTCCATACTTTTATCCAAATCAGTTTAGTGTTCAAATATGCATTTTGAAAGGAATTATACTTCATTTAATTTATTTCAATTGAAAATGAATTTAAAATTAAATGTTTTAAATTAAAATATCATTTTAGTTAAATAGTTTTACATTAAAACAATTTTTATTTTAAAAAATGAGACTTTTGTGTATGGGTGATGCTAACTATTTACCTAGGTGAAGGAGATGTTGACGCTACCCATCTTGACTTTAAAAGTTCATAAATTACTCATACAGCATCGGATCGGGGTACCATTTTTTTCTATGTGGAGAGCGCGGAAATATTATTTCAGCAAGACAACTGGATTTTCCATTCAAGTATTCTATCGATGTTGCGGTTGTTGAGGATGACTAGGCTAGAAATCCTTGGTGATTTTTTTGTCGTTTTTTGGCCTCGAAATTCTATTATGTCAATTGCGTTGGAATTTTAATGGAGGGAATCATACAATTAACCTATTTTTGGGATGAAAAATTAACTCTGACGGGTGCTGATCGGTGAAAGGAATGTGTGCCTAGAAGATGATCGCATGGACATTATTGATGTGTCAATGATGATCGTGCACACTTCATCTGTGATAAAACATGTACTGAGGTTTGGCGCAAGTGCACCAGCATGTAATCCAGGTTCGAAGGAATGTGATCAATGTAATGATGGTGAAATCAGTAGCGTGTCAATGTGAAGGTGGAAGAAGGATGTGTGCATCAATATGCTATGTATTAGCACAGGAAGAGGGGACTCATCGAAGTGTGGATCGATGAGTTGAGGTGATCTGAGGAGGAATTGGAAGCGGAAAGGTGGGTAGAGTGAGAGGAAAATTTAGGATTAGTCATTTACACGAGAGAGAGAGAGAGAGAGAGAGAGAGAGAGACTGGGGGTCCTAGTAAGAAGAACTGGAGGGGGAGGCAATTTCTTGTTTTAGAGAGACGCTAAGACAATAAAATTGGGACATTGTTGTGCGTGCACAACAGAATTTCACCCCAAACTTAGATCACTAAATTTGGATCTATATAGAAGCATGGGTGTGATTTTTCATTAGGGCAATTTCTACTGTATTTGGTCTCTAATTTTACAAGGTTTATTTATTTAATTGTTATTTTGTTATATAAACTTTTATTCTCTGGTGATTTTTGCAGGTCTTCTCCTAGCCTATGTGTGATGTGACTGTACAAGATCCTGCCTCATCAATCTCATGGACGTAGCTAATTAGTACTCATTTTTCCATTTTAGTTAGTGTATGTGCACAATTGTCAAAGATTCATGTATATTTCAACCTTTTACTAAATTATGGGCACAAATCATCCTAGTATACAGTGTGTATGGTTTACAACAAATCCAAAATCATGTAACTTGTAACTTTTAAATTACCAACACCATACATGGATTTTTCTTCATAGGGCGTGCATTTCTCATCATGCCTCGTTTTCATGCATTTTTGTGCATTTTCCCCTTTATGCATTTTTTTGCATTTACAAGGCAAATTTTAGCCTTTATGCATAGCAGAGGGTTTTTTGTTTCAAAATTCTCAACTAAAGTACGAATATATGTAAAATGATAAAATCCAAACTCCACAATTTGAACCACTCAATTTGGAGGTCATATGAGTCTTAGGCGTGCATTTTACAGTAAGATGGATTTACCCTCCATATTACAAAAAGTATTGAATCTTGGTTCAAGGCAGAAGTTTTTAGTCGTTTTAAAATGCACTCCATATGATATATATAGATTCAAAATGTTATTAAATTCACTTAAAAACTTAGAGAACTAAACTTGGAGCTATATAGAAGCATGGATGTGCATTTCCATTAAGTCACTTTCTATTATTTTGGTCTCTCAACTTACAAGGTAGACTTTGCCTCTTTTACACAACAATCACTTTTATATTTGCAAATGAAAATGTAAATATGTAGACAGGTGTAAAATTATCTAAGACACCCTCAAAAAATTGAATCACTCAAATTGCAGGTGTGTTAAGACCTAGACATGCATTTTTGTGAAGCATGGTGTGCATTTTTTCACAATGTGAAGGCTCTAACAAGCTTGGATTAGGGTTTTATGAAACAATAGAAACCCTAATCCTAATCATCTATATCATCATATATCAAGAACATTATCATCTACATATGGCTCAACCTCTTTGACTTCTTAATCTAACATGTCTATCTGCTTCCTGTGTCCAATGCATCGTAAGCATGGCTTTCAATGTTCAACAACAATTTGAATTTTTTTTACTTTATTATATAGGCGTTGGGCCTCCAATTCCAAGGTTCTTCATTGAATACATGTCGGTATTATGATGAACTATTTAGATCCATTTGTCCCATTTTTGACGGCCTTAGAGCTCTCATGTGTCTCCACTCCGACAGAGGTTTCCCACCATGGCATTGTCGATCTAATGGATCTATCATGCCAAATCGTTCGACCACTGATGGACTGCAACCTTTAGAGATTTTCCACGTTGTCATAGGTTGTTGGCCATTAGGTCACAATTTCAATGGCATCCACGTTGTCTTTCCAATGGTACTTACGCGTGCCTACGTCGCAGTTGTTAGAAAAATGGGTGTGCTCATTTCACCATAGACAATATAGAAATATTGTCACCCAGCCATAGGCATAAAGGCCACCACCAAGCACCTTAACCTTGAAACACGGAATAATTTCGATAGTAGGCCAATATCCAACTAAGGCTAGCACACCAAGCAAGGATAACCAAAGACCAAGTAGAAAGTCCAAACCAATAACCCAAGAAAAATTCATTACTACAGCAGTTGTAGTTTCCTTCCCTCATGCGCATTTCTTGTCCTTATGCAGTCGTGAGTGAGTGACAAATGAGCTCTAGTGCCCTCTATTTATAAGACTCCATCTTAACTCGCCGGTTTGACTTCTCTTCATGGGGGATAATAACTCAATATTAATTATTCTATTAAGTCAACTTGTCTTATAGGGTTATTATCCAAGTCTTTAGGGTTTCTCTTGCTTCCTGGAATATTCTAGTCTCGTCAAAGGTTACAAGTGGAGGTTAATACCTCTCGTGTATATTTTAACCTTGTACAATATTTACTACAAACATATTTT
>WSFP011581500.1:0-10481 GCA_009831015.1 Picea engelmannii | reverse complement strand
AGTCCAAGGGGTTTCTTCGATGCCTCTACATCCTTGAGGTCCAAAATCCTGCACACTCAGTAAAAACCGAGTCAATAGCACTTGTCTATGTTGAGACGGAAAAACAACATGTCATCATCCCATAATGACTCATAATCAAATGAAAAGTTTTAATAGCATAATAATCTAGATCACTTGCGAGCAAGCATCCTCAAAGAATAAGTTCGCTTAGTGTGCCAGAGCAGGATGTTACATACACCCCCTCTTGGTCTAAAATTTTTCCCAAAGTTTCATAGTATATATGCCGAAAATAAACTGTATCACAGTATCATATGTCTATCTATCAAACAAAAATGGAAACTGCTGGCACATATCATATGCGTCCTCCCAGGTCGCCGAGTGCGGACTATAATTGTCCCACTCGACCTTGACCTGATCTACCGTTTGATGTCGTAGCTCTCGAACACGATGATCCAATATGCAGACCGGTTCAGCCGTGAGCGCCCCCTCGTCCAATACCTGCAAGTAACTCATGGCAATAACATGTGTAGGATCACTAATATAATGTCTCAAAACAGATACATGAAAAACATCGTGCATACGCCTCAAAGAATCAGGCAAGGCTAGTCGATAGGCCACGGGCCCCTTTCTCTCCACAATCTTGAAAGGGCCCACGAACCTAGGAGAGATTTTAGCTCCCTTTCCAAACTTGATCGAATTCTTATGTGGTTTAACCTACAACAAGACTCAATCGCCGACCTCGTAACTACGATCGACATGGTGCGCATTGGCATAACTCTTCTGTCGATCCTGTGCTTCTTTAATCCTTTGCCTTATTGTTTTCATTTTCTCTTCCATTTACTAGATCGCCTCTGGTCCCACCAGGACCCTATCCTCGAGCCGATCCCAACTCAAAGGCATCTGAAATGGTAGCCCGCAAAGAAACTCGAAAGGTTCCATCTTAATGGTGCTCTGGTAACTGTTGTTGTAAGTGAATTCTACTAGTGGCAAGAATTATTCCCAATACTTTTGTTGGTCCATCATGTACATGCACAACATGTCCTCCAAGGTTTGGTTCATTCGTTCAGTCTTCCCGTCAGTCTCCGAGTGATACGTCGTACTAAAGTTAAGTTGGGTTCCCAAGGCCTCTTGGAAACTCATCCAAAATCATCCATTAAACATCAATCCTCGATCAGATATAATCCTCTTAGGCACGCCATGCAGCCTCACAATCTCACCGATGAAAACTCTAGCTATTTCAAGTGCCTGATACGTCGTACGCACCGGAATAAAGTGAGCACTCTTCATTAGAGTGTCTACTAATATGAAAATCGAGTCATGTCTCCTTGCCATCAGTGGCAATCCAACAATAAAATCCATCGAAATAACCTCCCATTTTGATTCAGGAATAGCGTGTGGTTGTAGTAATCCTACTAGGTGTCTATGTTCAGCCTTTACCTGCTGACATTCTAGACATCTGGCCACATAATTGACTATGTCTGCCTTCATTCCCTTCTATAAGAATAAGGGTTTAAGGTCTTCCCTCTTCATCGTGACTCCCGAGTGAGCCATGTAAACTGCTCTATGAGGCTCGTTCAAGATCAACATCCTCAACTCGTCATTCGGTGGTACATAAATACGATTTTTAAACCTCAATAAACCATTGCTATCAAATGAAAATCCTTCAAATCGTGGTACCATCATTGTGTTTTGTCCGATAAAACCCTCGACCTCTCTATACCAGTCATCGTCACACTGTAAAGTTAGAATCTTTTCATGTAGATTCATCTGAAGAGGCAACACTAAAAATATGCATGGTCTCCGACTCAATGCATCCGCCACTCGGTTCATTATTCCCTTTATGTAAGTAATCTCAAAGTCGTACTCGCTAAGCAATTCCAACCAACGTCGTTGTCACGCATTCAGGTCGCTTTGCATAAAGATGTTTTGTAGTCCACAATGGTCAGTCCGTAGTTCAAATTTTTGTCCAACAAGGTAGTGTCTCCAAACCTTCAAGGCATATACGATGGCTAATAACTCCAAATCATGTGTTCCTTAGTTCTCCTCATGCCTTCTTAGTTTCCTCGAAATGTAAGAAATCACTCATCCGTCTTGCATCAAGACCCCTCCTAAGCCCTCCTTGGATGCGTCAGTGCATACGAAGAAGTCCATGTCCATGTCAGGGACCTTTAGTATTGGTTTTGTTGTCAACAATTCTTTGAGTCTCTGAAATGCTTCCGCGCATTTATCGGTCCATACAAACTTCTTTTTCTTCTTCTGCAACTTCGTGATCGGACTTGCTATCTTCGAAAATCCCTTGACGAACCGTTGATAGTATCCTGCTAAACCCATGAAGCTACGTACTTCTGGGACATTCGTCGGTGCAGGCCATTCCATAATAGCCTTGACCTTTGTTGGATCCATGGTGATGCCTTCGCTGGAGATGACATGCCCTAAGTAGTGAATTTTTTATTGGTAAAAAGAGCATTTGGACAACTTCCCATAAAATATTTTCTCTCGCAGACACTATAATACCAAGCGCAAGTGCTCATCATGCTCCTCCTTCGTTGGAGAGTAAATCAAAATATCGTCAATGAATACTTGGATGAACTTGTCCAAGTACTCGCGGAACACCCTGTTCATCAAACTCATAAATACCCCTGGGGCGTTTGTTAGTCCAAACGGTAAAACAATAAACTTGTAATGTCCAAACCTCGTCTTAAAGCTGGTCTTAGGGATGTCATCCTCCTTGATCTGTAACTGGTGATACCCTGATCGCAAATTGATCTTAGAGAACACCGTCGCGCCCTTCATTTGATCGAACAGATCATCAATTCTCGGCAACAGATACTGATTCTTGATCGTGGCCTTGTTCAGTTGATGGTAGTCAATGCAGAGCCTCCACAATCCATCCTTCTTCCGTATGAAAATAACAAGTGCACCCCATGGTGACACACTAGGATGTATTAGTCCCAGGTCCAGCAACTCCTTCAGTTTCATTTTCAACTCTTGTAATTCTAGGGTCAACATCTGATAAGGAGTCCTTGCTATCGGTTCAGTCCCTGTTTTTAGGTCTATGGTAAACTCCAATTCCCTCTCTGGCAGCATCCCAAGTAACTCCTCTGAAAACAGGTCTGCAAACTCTTTCACCACCGGAAGGTGTTCTATACCTTCCGCTACTCCCTTCTCGTTTAATGCAAGGATCTCATAAAGCTTGCACCCTTTGCTCATAATCTTTCGTAGTTGTAAGGAAGAGATGAATCTTAGGAAAACTCCCTAATTCCATCCTACAATAACACGTCTCTATCCCTCGTCATTGACCAAGCTCAACCATTTTTTCTTACTGTTGAGTATCGCCTCATGCGATTCTAGCCAGTCCATACCAATCATGATGTCATAAGATCCTAAGATCGTGATGTACAGGTTGGCCCTGGTGACAAACTCTCCCAGGTTAAGGATACATCCCGTAACCTTTCCTCCAACCTTTTGTTTGGCTCCTAAATCCATCTCCACGAAGCTAAACTCATCCTGTTCGACTGCCTTTACCTTAATTCTTTTTAGCGTTGCACCAGAAATGAAACTCTTGGTAGCACCAGGATCTATCAAAATACTAAGGGTATGGTCAGTGACTATACCTATCATCTCGAGCACAGTCGACTGGTGCTCTACCTGGCGGTTATTCACCGCTGCATGAATCTGATGGGCCTTGCCCATATCTCCCACGGTAGTGGGTCCGGCTGATCCAGACCATTTGGTCCTCTCCACAGAGGAGTAGCGTTGGTAGTGCAGCTCCCCACACGTCCAAAACCCCTTCTTTGGCCCAGTAGTCCTAGTACCTGAAGTAGAAGATGATGGCCCACTGGCATGGAATCCTGGTTCGTTCTGCTGAATAGGCCTAAATTGCTATTGCTGCGGGCGATGTTGTTGTTGATGTTGTGGTCCCCGATAAGGTGTCTGTTGTTGAGGCATCGGTTGATGAGGTGTAGTGAAAGTGGATCCCCTCTGGAAGCCATGATATCCTGGTGTAAGTCTGGCTCATGTCTGATGCTGCTATGCTCCAGATGAAACCTGCCCGGTTGGTCTCACCGGAGTCCTGGTCTAACCCCCTCTGATAAGCTCCTCCTCTGCAATGAGGGCCTTCTGGACGACATCATGCAAGGTTTTAGGCATCAAAATCCTAACCTTTGCATGTAGGCTGCCATTAAGGCCGAACACGAACCTATTGACCTTAAGTTTCTCAGTGTTAAGGTGCGGAGCATACCGGAACAGCTCCATAAAATGGGCCTTGTACTCGGGCACCGTACGAACTCCCTGTCGTAAGGCGTTGAAATCATTGAGATGACGCTCAATGAACTCCTCTGAAAGGTAACTCTCTCGGAACCATTCCTCAAATAGTTCCCATGACGCGTCTTTGACAACCATGTTCAGCTGCGGTAGGAGCATCTTCCACCATAGAAGAGTGCTCCCCTTTACTTGAAAGACCGCCATGTGAACCTTCATGTTGGAGGTATAATCATGAAGTGAAAAGCACATCGCCATATTCTCCAACCATACCTCAGCAGCTGCACCGTTCCGGGCACCAAAGAACTTGGGAAATTTGACCTTCTCGAGTTCACGATGAATGTTACCAATACCGACTGGAGCACACGGTGGAACCTCAGCGGGTTCCAGTGCCCTGGCCTCATCTCTGTCCAAACGGCTGATCAATGCCTCGGACATGTGCTGAAAAGATCTCGTCATTCCGACTACATCACCAACTGCTATCTGCTCCTGTTTGAGAACCTTCTCGTCTCCCTGGGGGTTAGATCCCTCAGGCGTGGATGCTACTAAAGGCATCGCGCTCCTCCCCTAGCACTCCGTCGTCTACCTCCACGACGTCCTCTAACCATGATTACCTGCATGAATACAAGTCAACTCAATTAGAAATAGTATAATCAATCATATCAACGAAAGCCGTAGCGATCCCAAGTCACGGGTTGAACCTGCTCTAATACCATATGTAACGAACCTCCCGTTTCACCACGAAATCCAGCCTCACATAACAAGTGCAATTTATTTTATTTTATTTTATTGTGTGTAGAAAGGTAAACATGACATTATACTCAACAATGCAACATGACGATGAACACCACGCAAGCAACTCATGCAACAACAACATGACGAACTAACAAGAATAAGAATGACTACCCTCTCGTCCTACCCTGCAATGGTTAGGACCTCCAGGACACATAAGAAACGCTCAAGACCAGGTTCCCATCGATCTTGACCATTTGAGGTCTCAAGTATGGCGACTTTTCTGAGGAACGAGGAGGTGTCTACATCCCACCCAACACAAGAAGACCAAGCCTTCAAGCTAAGGAAAATCAACCTAACGCACCCAAATTTAGTCACACAAGTACTAGAACCCTTCAGTGAGTAACCAAGCGCATTAGAAGTACAAACATTAAGTAGTGAACAACAACACCCTCAACGGGAAATGCAAGCCAACGACTTCATCGATATCCCAAATGATCGTCGAGTCAAGCTAGTCAATAATTACAGTCTATTTTAATCATCCATTACGAACCCAACTTCGCATGTCTAAATTGCAATATGGCATCAAGGTACAATCTAAATTAGTCTTAAATCCAACCCATTTGTGCAATTTTAAATTACAAGTTGTCATCAGAATACCGCTTAATTCAACGTTAAATGGACATCACTAAGCAAGTCTGAACTTCAACTTTGGCTAATAATTTAAAGATATAATTAATCATTAGTTTAATCAAACTGTCTAAATTATAATTTAGCCATTAATTTATCATCAATAGACATCAAACACAACCCATTTAGCAAAGTTAAAAATATGTCTTCCAATCAATCAATTTAAATCATTAACACATCCTTTAGGGTCACATCTATTATAATCCAACTCCATCCAACTAGCCATTAATCTTGATAACCATAGTAACAATATTAAGGTATAATTCGACTATTAAATAACCAAAAGGAAAATAACAAGACCTTTAACGTAAATCCAAATCAAGGCATTTAATAACAAGGCTTTTAATATCAATTAAACTGGCATTTAGCATGAAGCAATAACAAGACGTTAAAATAATTAAATAAACAAATGATAAGGCATTAAAGGACAAGGTAAAATAACTCAACGCTGAAGATCTAAGACCTCGAATGCTTATATATATTATTTTTTTTTTTAAATAATTTTGATGAAATCTTGGAGGGAATTTCATAAATAAAAAGAATAAGTATTTTAATACTGTAAGACTGTTGTGTAAAAGCACAAGGGTTTTCAAACCATAAGTATTGGGGCAGGTTAGAAGTTCCCTTGGCCTTCTATCTACAATGCCTCAGATTAGAGAGGCGAGTTATACTTTTCAGTGGAAGCGTTGGCTGTCAAAACAAGAGAAAATATAAAGTGTGCAGTTCGCAAGTTCCCAGGTATACTGAATTGAAACACCACACAATAAAAATACGAAATAATATGTTTATGCACTGGCTGACAGTAGGCAACTACATGCGTGTCGAACATGGACAATGCCAAACACCCAGGCCACTTGAGATGTTTTTAAAGATAGTAATATTCAAGAAGTAAATGGAATTACTGAGGCGCCTTAAGTAAGACAAGGCTAGAATTTAGGAAAGGGAAATAAAATGATGCCAGTGCAACCTTCAGGAACTGTCCACGCTAGGTAAGAAGCATCTAGTGGTAAAAAAGAACCTGAACATTGTACCATACCCATCAGAACGTTACGCACTAGCTGTCAGCCATGGAATAACAAATCGTTGTATAGAAAATCGTTGTCAGCCATGGAATAGGAAATCCCTGTATATAGAAAAACGTTGTCAGCCATGGAATAGAAAATCGTTGTATAGAAAATCGTCGTCAGCCATGGAATAGAAAATCGTTATTTTTATTTGTTGTCAATATTAAATAGCATTCGTTGTACAAGCTTATCAGAAGTTAATTAGCTCGCTACCGATTTTAACTAGGTGTGGGCACTGAGCAGAGACGCACCAGAAAGGGAATTTCATTGCCGAAGAAACATTTATTTTTTTCCAAGTGATTAATTTTGTCAAAAAAAATCAGGTGAAGGTTTAACATTACATAATTCACTGGGTGAGGTTCTCTATAAAAAAAATAAAAATATAAAAAGGAGTAAGGCTCAATCCTATGGTTGAGGGTTAAGGAAATATCAGTCTAAGGAATGTGGAGAGTAGGGGTAAAATCACAGGGTCAATTCCCCTCTGAATTACATTTTAATTGCCAAGAACAAGTAATTCACTGGCCAACAAGATTGCCAGCACAGATCTAAATTATCCATTAATATAAAGCAGAGTTAAATTATTATCAAAGCATACAACGCCTAGTAAGTTATCCATCAAGCATAAAAACACAGTCATGTAAAATCACAGAGAATAGTAAGAGGAACGCAAGGATCCATGGGGAAATTCATTGAGATGATCGCAAAGATAAACCAACAAGAACACAAGAAAACAATCATCCAAGGACAAACGATAGAGTAGATGGCTAACAGGTTCATGCTTCGCTCATCATCCTCGCACAAAAAAGTAGGGCGTTGAGATCCATAGGTCTTTTAATGCTAAGGTGATGATTGTAGATTAGGCTCCTGGCTAACTGCTCAGCTGAGGACTGAGGAGCTAAGGACAAAAGGAAAACAACCAATAAGGACACAATCAATCACAGCCAGGTGGTCAAGACATGTGGAAAAACGAAGGCCATAGGAAACAACAACCATTGAGCTAGGCTAAGAAAATTTTTTGTCATCAACTTAAAAAGACATCAGTTTACTTTTCCAATAAATAATCAGAGCCAAGCATAAGTCTTAATACATTCTACCATACGAAAATGAAGAGAGTGTACCGTTGCCTGATCGCCCGCTCCGAATGATGTCCCACGCGCTCTATGCAACTCCTGCTCGCTGACCGTCGAGACTTCACCGGTACCTCCCAGCCAATGCTAGGGGTACTCTTCTTCCCCCTTAGCCCCTTGAGCTACAAAGGGGCCACACCCACTATCCAGAGGTTTTGTCTAGCTCCTAGCTCGCCTCGCAAGGCCGAGCTACCACTCCTCTCCAATCTAGGTATCCCAACTCCCATAAGTAAATCAGTCAAGTAGATGTTTCTACAGCGTAACATTACGCAAATAGAAGATGATCCAACCTCCATCACCTCCCTTCATTATATAGAGTTTTGTGGTTCCTTACCTTCCAAAATTTTTCTTTTAGTTAAGTTTTTATAATTTATTTCCTAAAAATTCCTCTCCGTACAAGTGTCATCCATCCCCTTCGTTCCTCCATTATTTAATTTCTTTAACTAATTAATTATCTTATTTCCCTCACCCACCTAGAGTTACTCCTAGAATCACTCCTAGGTGTCCCCAATTCCCTTACAGGTTTTAAAGGCTTTCCCTATTATGAAATTGCTAATTCAGTTTAAAGTTAGAAAGCTCTAAAATGGTAGATTCTTCACTAAGTTGACTTTTCGCTTTTTCCCTTAAGTTCCCCTTTTTCCCTTTTTATGTTACCTATTTTCCCTAGTTTCCTATTTTTTTTATTTTCCCTCTTTCCCCTTTACTTAGAACTCAAAAAGGCAGGTGTGAAAATTAACCCTTTTTCCCTTGTCTTATTTAATTAGTATACTTTAATTTATTAAGGTAATAAAACAATTAATTCCCTTTTTAAATTTTAATCCAACATAATTTTACTTTTTTTTTTTTTTTGAATAAATTAAATTTCTTACTCCCTTCATGTTACAAGATTTTACGAAGATCATAATTATTATTTAAGTTGTTTTTATTTTTATTATTTTTATTACTATTTTTTTTTAAAGAAGACAAAATTTTACCACTATTGTAATTTAGACTTAGGCCTTAAATTTCGTACCGGGAGACATTTAATTAGGGAAATTGTTTTTAAAAAATTACTTAACATGTTATTTGTCGTAGGGCCATCTAGGTTCATCCCTCTATCATAAACAATGTGACGTTCCCTTCAGGACACACTAGGTGCTCCAAGGGTGCCACTCGCCTCATCTGTTCCTTTGCGCGATGTGCCCTTCAAGACCGACTACGTGCTCCAAGGGTGCCACTCACCTCTTGACTTATTTGGTAGACATCAATAACCCCTAGAGTCAACACTCCACCAAGTGAACTTGTGGGAGACTAATGGATTCTAAGGAATAAGGCCCCCCCCTTATTGCGCGCCCCTTGGAATCATCATGAGCATCGTGGGTCCTCTCAAACTAGGTAATCATTAACCTACAGTTCGAGCCACGACAAGAGTGATAGTAGGTTGTGGCAGGGCTGCTATCCACACCTCTCCCTCAACATCTCTGGTAGTCGTGCATGACCCCTTTACTCCATATGTGAGTCTATTCGGCAAGCTATCATTAGCCTGCATCATCAACAAATCATGTCAGAACATATCCATATCATATCATCCAGTCAGATGCACTAATATCACAGTAAAACAATCAAACCGCAATTGCACACTCCCTGACTTGATCCAAAGTCCAAGGGGTTCCTTCGATGCCTCTGCATCCTCGAGGTCCAAAATCCTGCACACTCAGTAAAAATCGAGTCAATAGCACCTGTCTATGTCGAGACAGAAAAACAACATGTTATCATCCCATAATGCCTCATAATCAAATCAAAAGTTTTAATAGCATAATAATTTGGATCGCTTGCGAGCAAGTGTTCTCAAAGAATAAGTTTTCTCAGTGCACCAGAGAGGGATGTTACATCTTCTATGAGTTAAGCCGCCACCATTCTAGCAAGTCTCTCACTCTATATTTTTACAGTCTCTGTACATTTCTTTCATTAATAGAAATTGTGTATTAATGTATATCTGTGTTTATGGTTGCATCTCTGATCCATTTATGTTATCTTATTGATTATCTACGATATCTCTGTGCATTTCTTTATTATATCTCCGCTCTCATTTCGTGCCGAAAATAATCTGGATTAGTGGTATCAGAGCAGCCTGCTCTTGATCATTTTTTTCATTGCATGTCCCCGATGAGGTCTGAGTATAGCAATTTGGGTCTCGAGATTATCTCTCTTGAAGACAATCGCTTTCGCATACCCAAGAAACCCTCAATGGTGGAAGAAAATAAAAACGACGAAGCAGATGATCCTATGAATCTGTTGTTTGAGCAAGCTCTCACGCGACAGAGGGACAAAATGATAGAGAATTTTTCCCACATCCTTAAATGCATGTTGATAGCATCAGGCGCATCTTCATCAAGTGGCCACTTTGGAGGCACCTCACCTTTCAAGGTACAAGTTAATTTTCATATTCCTATATTGGAAGGAAAGATAGATGCAGAAGCCCTAGAAAAATGGTTAACTCTGCTAGAAGGTTATTTCTCTGTTCACAATTTTTCCGACAAAGAAAATATCACCTTCGCACTCCTTAAATCTCTCCCTCATGTCAAACATTAGTGGGAAACTTACTGGGAGCAAAGTTCCACAAAGGAGT
>WSFP011581496.1:0-10482 GCA_009831015.1 Picea engelmannii | reverse complement strand
ATCTTCATCTATGCATTCTCATCAAGGACAATACATATTATATTACATCAATAATCAATCAATCAATCCTTTAACATCAATCAATCACTTGACATCAATCAATCAAACCATTGGCATCAATGACAACATGATCCAACAGATCTACCTGCCTGCAAGGAGATTTTCCTTCAACAGAAATTGGCGACTCCGCTGGGGATCGAATCAAATATTTCAGTTTTGGTTTTCTCCACAGACCTTGTCTTACCCTTTTTTATTTTTATACCTTTTTCACCCCATATGTTTTATTTCATATGTTGATTAGCTCCTTACCCCATCACATTCATCTTGATTGCCAAAGTTTGACTGAAATTCTGGGTTTTTTGGACAATTTTGTGAGCTGTGGAAGCCTGACACTCCCATACCTTGTTATCAGGGTCCCAAAACTCCCTTAAATCCTTAGAAAGAGTGTTATAATTCTTCGGTGCCCCTTACACCAGAGGGCCAACCTCTCTTTGCCAAAAATCCTTTCCAAAATTGTCTTTTCTGAAGACTAGTCTGTGTTTCTTCACTTGCTGAGCTTCTTTGTGATTCAATGCTTCTTCCTATTGACCTTTGACATCCTTCCTTCTAAGAAATAATCACTTTGTTGTTCATATTTGGTGGCCTTCTTCCTTACTTTGAGTTTTTCTGCTATTGAGAACTTGGAATCAATCCACTACTTTCTTCTCTCTTATTCGACTGAGCGGGAACTCTGGTGAAGGGTATTAGAAATCTGTGAATCATCTCATTTGGTTTTTTGAGGTCATTATTCTTAAACATCTCTATTTTGTGTGAATTGCTTGATTTTATTTGTTATCTTTTGTTTTCTTTTTCTTCTTGTTTCAATCATAGCAAGGGGGTGTGTTGTTTGTGCGGAATTTTCTTATGCTTGTTCGAATCTCATTGATCTGAAAGGGTAGTTGGAAAGAGAAGTTTTTGCATTGAATTAATCTTAATTCACATACAAACGAAAAAAAATACATCTTAGTGATTGGTTTTCATATTAGAAGGCGTTTCCAAAATGTTTTAGCATTGCATTGGATTCAATTGAGAACCAATTGATTGAGGACATTCCATATTAGTGTTTGATAGTGAAAACGACTCTTTCTCTTTCCCTTAAATAGGCATTCATTGAAAAGAAACGATTTCTTATCATCTTTCATGCATTTTTTGGGAATTTGAGTCATCATTCCATCAGTTTCACTTTCATACACCCTTTGAGTAAAGAATAACTAAAAAATGAATGCTAATTAAAAATTATCTAGAACACTTTTGTTTTTAGGATCTTCCACCAACAGTAGACTAGGGTTAACACTTTGGATTAGGCCGTGAGTACAACTCTCCAAAGTTTTCAAAACAAACATTAGCATCCTAATCCATGGAGAGTCAAATCCAATTGTCGTATTGGTTTTCTAGGATCCCCCTCTCACACAAGGGTTACGCACGAGGTCACATTCGAGCGAATTACGAATATTATCTCTCTGTGGTTCAATTGATTGTAGTGGTCGGATCGTATATTGGGGGTCACTTGAAGGTATACCCATGATTATGTGTGGGAGCCTCTCGGGTTGATTTCAAACTTGTTATCCTGCCCATACGTTTTGGATCGGACTGTCGACTGTAACTGCCCAGGGACTCACTACGAATTGGTGTCTTTAGTTTCCATACTCTTTAGGTACTTACACAAGGTGACAGTGAAGGGAAGTCTCACAGTACCTGGAATAGACATTGGTCAAACTCACTTGGGCTCCTTGGAGGGTAAAACCACAATTACTACATGGAAGCTTGCACCAAGGTGAAAGTCCGTTATGCAGGTCACCATTGTAACTATTCCACCATATCCTAGCCCCTTCTTGACTTGATCACGGGACGTTGGATTTCATCACCAACTAGTATGATCATCGAGAGAAGTTTTGTTTGCTTGGTTGATTCCTATATTTTATTAACGTGTGTTGTTTCTTTTTGTTAGTTGGCCCTAGATTTTCAATGTGTTCTGTTACTCTCCACAATTCATCCTGTAGATGATAAAGGTCTTCGCCGATCACGTAGGATGCAAGGGATGACTTCGGAAGGCTATCAACCCTTACCTCCTAACCTTCCAGAAGACAACTACCGTGGAGAGGTAGAAAATCAATCCGATGTTGGAAGTGTTATTTCCCCTCCGTTAGATAACTCAGAAGATGCTTTGGTTATGGTTGAAAATCCCACTACATCTATGTCGGTAACTCCTCTCAAACCATATTTGGTTCGTTTAGACTCCCTTGGGAACGTCATAGATGAAGAGGTCCCACGATTGTCGGAGAGGATTTTTACTGAAACATATATGGGATCCACAAAACTAATCTTTGGTGATGAGTATAGGACTCCTGTTCGCCCTAGCACTACAGTAGATACCAATCCCACACCTGCTCATTCAATATGGAGGACTTCATTGGGACACGATCTCTATGAACATTTTGAATCCTTTCAATAGCCCTTTCATTCTCATGACCCTCCTAGTGAAACAGGAACATCTGGTCAAACCATGAATCACCCAGTCAATCAAGTTATTAACCCTACTGTTACACCAACACAAGTCCATCCTAATGCTGGACTCATCACCTCTACTCATATCCAAGGAATTTCAACCTCTACCCCCATTTCTACAAGCTTTTACTCTACAGCTCCACATGTTCCACATGATCCTACTGGGACATCTTCTCACCCGAGATTGCAGACCCCTGTTGGCCCAACATAATCGACTGGAGGGAAACCACCATCTAACGAACCTTTCCCTCCTAGAGGACTACCTTTCCATGGAAGGACTACCCCTCCTGGGGGAGAACCCCCTTTTCATACTCCTCCTAGAGGGAAACCTTTGTTTTCCAGTCATTCCCTGATCGTTAATCCATCGCTGGCAGGGGGGCAACCTTCGTTTGATGGAAACCGTTCACAATCCTAGGGAGTATCTTCAAGAGGCACTTTCATTCAACCCCATGTTGGGGGGCACTCATCTCATAATCCACTAGGAGGGGTATCAAATCGTGTTCCTTCTGGAACATCTTACGAAAAATCTTATCCGGGCAGCATCCCAAACACCACCTGGAGTTCTCCGGGACCACATTCTTATCCTCCTCATGGGTCTAATGGGTATCTGACTCTGGGATCCACTCCTTACCATTCTCAAGGGAAGAATTTTTATCCTCCTCATGGGAAAGCAAATCACCCGGCCTATAATGCTCAAAACCCACCGAGTTATGCAAATGTTTCTCATCCACCATCAAATCCTGCTTATCCTGGCCAACAACAACCATATGTAGGAGGACCTACTAGTTACAACTATCCACCTAACCGAATTTATGGTCCTAATGGTGTTCCTATGCCACACTAGTATCATCCACAAATTAACCAACAACTACCTTTCCTTGCGACTCTAGATCTCCCAAACTTGTCTCGGTTAACCAATGATCCTATTTTTCATTCACCAATTTGGCTAGTCATTCCAGTTAAACTTCCTTCTGATATTCCAAAATTTGATAGAAAATAAGATCCAAACAACCATGTGATGACTTTCCATTTGTGGTGTTCATCAAACTCCCTCATGGATGATTATGTACATTTGCGTCTATTCCAATGAACACTTACATGCTCGGTGGCAAAGTGGTATATTGAACTACCATGCGCTTCTTTTCATGATTTCAATTCCCTCGCCATGTCTTTCCTCACGCACTTTCAACTGCCTATTCGCTACGATATGGGTATTGAACTCTTGACCTCCCTTCGTTAAACTAACTTCGTGCATATCTCTGACCATATTCATGAGTGGAGGCGATGATGAAGGATGATAAAGGCAATCATTCCTGACATATTATTGGCTGAATGGTTTACTAAATCACTTTTACCCTCGATTGCTCGCGATGTCGCTATGGGTGGTGCGGTCATAGAGGAACAAGCCATCGCTTGGGCTCAGTATTTAGATTTGGTTTATTCCCAATCTGGTACTTTTTATGATTTGCTTCCGAATGATGCTTGAGCTAATACCGATCCCTCTAAGTCGTCATCCTCATATCATGTGGATGGTGTTATCGGTTCCATCAAAACCCAATCTTATTCCCAATCGCTCACACTCTCCTCTACCTCCCCCCAAACTCAGATCTCTGAGGTGAATGCATTTCAATCTTCCCCTTCAAAACAATCTAGAGGTAAGAAGAAGACAAAGAATAAATCAAAAAATAACAATGAACAACCAAAAAATCAAACACCTTCTACCGAAAAGAAAACACAATGGAAATTGAAATTCCTATGTATCATTTGTGGTGACAATCACTACACTCGAGACTGTCCACTTCGCAATGAAGTGGCCAAAATTTTCCAAGGAAAGTCACAACCCTCTATGCTTACTCAGACTTTCAATAGCAGCAATACATGGTTGCTAAAACCCCCTCTCCTAGGGGCAGTTCTAGCCATCCTAATGATGAATCCTCGTCGAGTGCACATATTTATATGTTTAATGGGATCAATTTGACCACTCGCTCAAATACATATGACACACCAGCTAACCCTGAAAAAGGAAAAGACACTAATGGTATCAGTAATTTACCGAATCCATCATCATCCTTCGTTAGTCTTCCATCGGTTAATCCTCCATCTGGACCACTTTAGATTGAGAAACCCACATTTGACTCTATCCTACGCCTTCCTAAGAGAACTGTCTGCAAATCTACCTTTAATCCTAGTTCATGTGCTGCCCAGAACTACAACATTGTTGAAGATTTGGCTCAAGCACAATGTGCTATGTTTGCATTAGAAGTTCTACAACACTGCCCCAGTCAATGTAGAATTCTCTTGGCCTCTATTGGTGTTGTTGATCCTGAGTCATCCAACCATATCATGTTTAACCTGGACAATTATGCATCTCGAATCTCCCACCAACTTGCTTTTCAAGTTGATGTTGTTGTTCATAATCAACAAATCCACCGAACTATTCTGGATGAGGGAGCCTCAACTTGTGTCATGTCTTTATTGTGTTGGAAAGGTTTAAAATAACCCACACTTAACAAATCCTCAATGATGTTATGCACCTTCGATGGGAGAGGTTTTCATCCCCATGGGATTTTACGGTCCCTGCCCGTCCAATTGGGTGGAAAAATTATTACTGTTGTTTTCAAGGTGGTCGATGCTCCCCTCGATTACAACTTGTTACTTGGAAGAAATTGGTTTTATGCTATGACTGCCATTACCTCGTCAGTTTTTTTATGTGTCCAATTTCCTCAGCAGGGAAAAATTATCATTGTTGATCAGTTGGATTTTTGCATGACCGATGCTCGCGCTCCCGCTACCAACAATATTCCTTTCTTGGGAGACCACAAGATCACGTATGAAAGTGTTGGTGTTGGCTTACTAAAAGATTCTATCCTCATGGGTACCTTCCCTACACAACTTCCACCGACTACACATCATATTACCACCGTCGATATGATTTTGATCGTGGCTTATCAATCTTTGGAATCATCTGACCCTTGGATTGTATCTTGTCCATTGGACTTCGATGCATTAGGTGACACCATGCCACTTGGTACAGCCGAACCATCATACGTTTCTGTCCAATCCACTTCTCCCTTGTCGGATGGCCAACATCTATTGGCACCTGATAGTTCCTCGATGCAATCCTAGTTGAGTTCCTTATCGTCTACAATCGACTGCATTTCCCCATTTTTTCCTTTTGATGAATCTATTCTAGAAATGATTCGCATTGACAACTTACCTCAGGATAATAACCACCATTGATCCTCTTTTATTCCCCCTCGTGAATATATTTGGGAAGATATACACTCTATCTCCCCTCCTGATGTTAATTTTTCATCATCTCCCATGTCTTCGACTTCCGATGATTTGGATCCAGTAGTTGACATGGTGATTTCTTCAGTCGGGTTATTGGAGCCTGATCTCCTTACTCCTATTGTGACTCTTGACATGTGTTCCTTCCTGAGTGATTATCTTCCATCCAGCTAAGATCTCCTGGAGGCCATGACCAAGTTTTGTCCCTTGACATGGTATCCTTCAAGAGAATTATCCTCTTGGAAACCATGATCAAGAAGCAGTCACGAGCATAGTTTCTCTTCTGTGTGGCAAGCTAGTTAAAAAATGAAATAGAAGCTCTGAGCATAGTTCTTTTCATGTGTCAAGCTCGTTAAAAAATGAAACATTCACCTCTCTTGAACCTTCTTTTCATCCACCCTTCTCCTTTTTCTCATCTCGTATAGAAATTGGTGACAACTCACAGTCGGTGAATGAATTGAAGCTTGGCGGGCATGTCTCCAGCCTTTGATGATCATTCTAGAGTTAAGCCACTAGATTTTCAAGCTGGGGGCATATCGAGCTTAGTCTTTGTTCTTTCTCATGCTCGTAAATACACGAGAATGCATCCGGGTAAACTTTTATCTCTTTTTCGGACTTGTATGGATACACAAAAAAGGAACCCCCTGGAGTCTCCTTTAATCTCTTTTTAGACTCTCTAAACATGAAAAAATCGTCGAGTGATCTTGCTTCCTTTCCCACTCGTTAAAAGGTTTGAAAGGGTGTCTTTCAAGTGATAATTTATCTCTTTTTTGGCCTCGCGAGACTAACATTACGAAAAAGGACAACATTGGAGTCATCTTTAAGTTATTTTCAAACTCTCTAAACATGAAAAGATTGTCGAGAAACCTTGTTCTCTTCATGCTCGTTAAAGTATTTGAAGAAAACATCTGTTGAGCAATAGTTTATCTCTTTCTCGGTCTCATCAGACTACTTTACGAAAAAGGAACCAAGAGAGTTCTCTTTTAAGTGTTTTTCCAGACTCTATAATCATGAAAAACCTTCGAGTTTTCTATCTTTGGACTCGTTAAAACAAACATCGACAGGCCCATATGGGACTGGACCCCTACTTCTTCTAGTTAATTAAACAAAGGAAGAGGAACTTACTGAAGGTGGGTTACATCGAGCATCTGTTACCCTCCTCAAGCTCATTAAATTAAAAAAGAGGTACTCATCTATCTGGATGGGGGAAAAATTGAAAGAAGCAAGCCAAGCAATTTTTGAGAACATTACCAGGTAACTCTTAGAGTCTCCCTTGAACATGATACTTTGTCTTTGCACACATCTTAATCTGTTGAACCTATGTACTGAACCAATCCTCTGAGTTTTTCTTACTCCTTTGGGTCACCTGACAAAACTCATAGTATCCACTGCATCATCGTGTTTTGTTCCATGTCATGTTTTTCCTTTTTTGCCTCAGTGTTCAAGGGAAGTATCCACCTTGAGAGTCAGCCATCACAAATATCTTGTCTCAATACCTGTGTCAGTCCATGTTCATTTGATCTACCAAATTACATCTCTGTGTCTATTTCACATCGTTGATGGGGGATACATCAAGGCCCTCCTTTGATGAGTCTATTCCTGTCGACTTCAACACATTATCCAGGAACTAGACATAGAAACCAATTAGTACTTTGGGACCTGCATGCCTCAATGGCAAGCTTCCTCACATTCGACAACGGGTTTACATCATTTACATCTAATTGGATGATTCCATGGATGTTCGACTTCAGCTCATCCATTCACATTCGTTGGAATGTACTAGAATACCTTGGGAATCATTGACATCAACGGTGATCTCCCTCGCACTTGTTAACGGTTTACATCATTGAATGGTAATCAAGTGGTTTATTCTATGTTCAACATCAGGACATCTATTTGCATGGTTAGATTCATACTACATCGGGATCGGTAAGAAGACCCTAGGTTGATTCATCACTCTTATATGTACTTTGCCCAGGTTGCACAGGAGTTTCTTTTGAACAATGACACATATACTGTTACATAGATCCACTTTGTATTGGTCGTGGCTATGTATTGTCATCTCGTATATCCACTGTGTATTATTCATGGCTACGATCAGTTCAGGTCATGGGAGTATAGATCCACAGTGTATTTTTGGTGGCTATACCTTTTTATCAATATAATTATGGATCTGCAGTGTATTTTATGGTGGCCATATCTTGCAAGTCTTGATCACCCAAGCATAGGTATGCCTGCCTTGGGTTTGAAGCATGTCATAATATGTGTTGTATGTTTGTGTGCAGCTTCTATCAGGTTCTCTGAGTCCACACTCTTGCTTTAAATATTTGTAAAGTGTTTTGGCCATCATTCTCTCTTCTGACCTCACACTTTAGGGGGCATTCTGTTACACATGAAATTTGCACACCTAGGTGCCTCGCCCTAAGTGTCGTAAAGTGTCATATAAGTGTTGTATACACCTTGACATCATGGAATAACCTACATCACAATCCCTAGTCAATATGGAAGAGGGATATATTACATGAAGGAAAATAAATACTTAGTACACATGAATTATTATTAATATTCATGGAAAATAAATTGATTAAATGAGAGAATCGAGTGCACATGAATTATTATTAATATTCATGAAAAAGAAAGTAATTAAGTGTGAGGATCCACCTCACATTTGGTTTCCTATTTTTTAGGGAAGGTGGAGGATCTCATGGATGGTTGAAATATTTCCTCCTTAAAATCCTTGAGAGATATTTCCTCCCCCAAATCCTTAAGAGATATTTTCTCCCTAAATATCATAGAGATCCCTTTCTTAGTGGATCTGATGAGAGATTCTCTCCATGGTGGTTAAGTCTCCAAATCTTATATAATGAGGGATTTCCATGGAGAAGGGGGAATGGAGATTGAGAGTATACCAAACTTATGCATCAACATTCTGTGTGTGGACTGTTTAAGAAAGGGTTGGACAAGGGGAACTTGATGAAGCTATTGCACTCACATCTACGGTTGTAAGTTTTCTTCATTGTTGTTCTCATTAATATAATATGCTTGGTCTGTTTCTTTCAATTCTGTGTTTTATGTCATATGATTTTTTCTCTAATAGATAGGTCTATTTAGAGATAATAGCAGTAGAGTAGGAAGTTGTTTGTACTTTTGTTTGTCTACAGGGCCTACCGAGGAGCATAAGATTGGAGCTCAACTCGGACCGTGCATGAACAAACACTAGTAAAAGGTACTTCTTTTCTCCTTCCTCCTCACACATTAGTTTATATAGATCTAAAATGAATTCAGTGTCCATGATAATCATCTTTTGTTTTAAGAGTTAAGAGTCTAGCTCTCAAGAGGAGATCTACCTGTCCGCAGGGAGATTTTCCTTCAACAAAGTCACATCTCACTTGAAATGTCTTACTAAAATCTGGCAGAACTAGAACTGGTTGTACAATTATTTTCTCCTTCAACAAATTGAAACGTTTCTCCACTTCCTCTGTCTAATGAAAATATTTATGTCTTTTCTTGACTGTGTCCATCATTGGTGCACAAATTTCACTAAAATTTTTGATGAACTTCCTGTAAAAACTAGTTACTCCATGGAATCTTTTGACTTCAAAGATATTCCTTAACGATGACCATTCTTTGATTTCTTTTACCTTCTTAGGATCCATCTTCAATTCGTTCGAAGAGATCACGAACCCCAAATAAATAAGTTCCGTCTTCATGAAAGAAGACTTCTTCAGATTTATTAACAATTTTTGTTGTTGTAACCTCTAATAACTAAAGTTAAATGTCTCAAATGTTCTTCCTTAGGTTCATTGAAGATCAGTATATCGTCAAGATACACAATTACAAACTTTCCAATGAAATCTTTCAAGACTTTGTTCATCAATATCATGAAATTACTTTTCGCATTCATCAAACCAAATGACATGACAAGCCATTCATATAGCCCTTCATTCATATTGAATGTTGTCTTCCAATCATCACCTTCCCTCATTCTAATATGATGATATCCACTTTTCAAATAAATTTTTGAAAAAAAATTTGCTCCACTCAAGAAATCCATCAAGTCATCCATCCTGGGTAGAGGAAATATGTACTTGATGGTATTTTGTTTATATCCCTCGAGTCTGTACACATTATCCATCCACCATCCTTCTTCGGACTTAACACTGCTGGCACAATGCATGGACTCAATCTTTCTCTAATCAATCCTTTGTCCATTAAATCTTGGACTTTCTTCGTAACTTCTTCATTCTCCTACGGCTTCAATATGTACGCTACTTTCTTTGGTAAACTTTCTCCTGGTATAAGGTCAATGTGATGGATTATACTGTTGTAGGAAAATCTCCCTGCGGATAGGTAGATCGCCTCTAAGAGATTGACCCTAACTCTAGATAGAAAATGCTTAACATGGACACTGACTTCCTTTCAAATCTATCTAAACCAACACATGAGAAGGAAGGATGACATAAGTACCTTTTATCGACGTTTGTCCCTGCACGCTCCTAGTTGCGCTTTGATCCTTTGCTTTTCGCTGGATCCTGTGAACAAAACAAGATACAACTGCTTCCTACTCTATTGATATCATCTTGAAAATAGATCTATCAATTAATGATAAGTTCGTGTGACATTAGACACAAACTAGAAAGAAACAAG
>WSFP011581487.1:0-10482 GCA_009831015.1 Picea engelmannii | reverse complement strand
AGTCCAAGGGGTTTCTTCGATGCCTCTACATCCTTGAGGTCCAAAATCCTGCACACTCAGTAAAAACCGAGTCAATAGCACTTGTCTATGTTGAGACGGAAAAACAACATGTCATCATCCCATAATGACTCATAATCAAATGAAAAGTTTTAATAGCATAATAATCTAGATCACTTGCGAGCAAGCATCCTCAAAGAATAAGTTCGCTTAGTGTGCCAGAGCAGGATGTTACATACACCCCCTCTTGGTCTAAAATTTTTCCCAAAGTTTCATAGTATATATGCCGAAAATAAACTGTATCACAGTATCATATGTCTATCTATCAAACAAAAATGGAAACTGCTGGCACATATCATATGCGTCCTCCCAGGTCGCCGAGTGCGGACTATAATTGTCCCACTCGACCTTGACCTGATCTACCGTTTGATGTCGTAGCTCTCGAACACGATGATCCAATATGCAGACCGGTTCAGCCGTGAGCGCCCCCTCGTCCAATACCTGCAAGTAACTCATGGCAATAACATGTGTAGGATCACTAATATAATGTCTCAAAACAGATACATGAAAAACATCGTGCATACGCCTCAAAGAATCAGGCAAGGCTAGTCGATAGGCCACGGGCCCCTTTCTCTCCACAATCTTGAAAGGGCCCACGAACCTAGGAGAGATTTTAGCTCCCTTTCCAAACTTGATCGAATTCTTATGTGGTTTAACCTACAACAAGACTCAATCGCCGACCTCGTAACTACGATCGACATGGTGCGCATTGGCATAACTCTTCTGTCGATCCTGTGCTTCTTTAATCCTTTGCCTTATTGTTTTCATTTTCTCTTCCATTTACTAGATCGCCTCTGGTCCCACCAGGACCCTATCCTCGAGCCGATCCCAACTCAAAGGCATCTGAAATGGTAGCCCGCAAAGAAACTCGAAAGGTTCCATCTTAATGGTGCTCTGGTAACTGTTGTTGTAAGTGAATTCTACTAGTGGCAAGAATTATTCCCAATACTTTTGTTGGTCCATCATGTACATGCACAACATGTCCTCCAAGGTTTGGTTCATTCGTTCAGTCTTCCCGTCAGTCTCCGAGTGATACGTCGTACTAAAGTTAAGTTGGGTTCCCAAGGCCTCTTGGAAACTCATCCAAAATCATCCATTAAACATCAATCCTCGATCAGATATAATCCTCTTAGGCACGCCATGCAGCCTCACAATCTCACCGATGAAAACTCTAGCTATTTCAAGTGCCTGATACGTCGTACGCACCGGAATAAAGTGAGCACTCTTCATTAGAGTGTCTACTAATATGAAAATCGAGTCATGTCTCCTTGCCATCAGTGGCAATCCAACAATAAAATCCATCGAAATAACCTCCCATTTTGATTCAGGAATAGCGTGTGGTTGTAGTAATCCTACTAGGTGTCTATGTTCAGCCTTTACCTGCTGACATTCTAGACATCTGGCCACATAATTGACTATGTCTGCCTTCATTCCCTTCTATAAGAATAAGGGTTTAAGGTCTTCCCTCTTCATCGTGACTCCCGAGTGAGCCATGTAAACTGCTCTATGAGGCTCGTTCAAGATCAACATCCTCAACTCGTCATTCGGTGGTACATAAATACGATTTTTAAACCTCAATAAACCATTGCTATCAAATGAAAATCCTTCAAATCGTGGTACCATCATTGTGTTTTGTCCGATAAAACCCTCGACCTCTCTATACCAGTCATCGTCACACTGTAAAGTTAGAATCTTTTCATGTAGATTCATCTGAAGAGGCAACACTAAAAATATGCATGGTCTCCGACTCAATGCATCCGCCACTCGGTTCATTATTCCCTTTATGTAAGTAATCTCAAAGTCGTACTCGCTAAGCAATTCCAACCAACGTCGTTGTCACGCATTCAGGTCGCTTTGCATAAAGATGTTTTGTAGTCCACAATGGTCAGTCCGTAGTTCAAATTTTTGTCCAACAAGGTAGTGTCTCCAAACCTTCAAGGCATATACGATGGCTAATAACTCCAAATCATGTGTTCCTTAGTTCTCCTCATGCCTTCTTAGTTTCCTCGAAATGTAAGAAATCACTCATCCGTCTTGCATCAAGACCCCTCCTAAGCCCTCCTTGGATGCGTCAGTGCATACGAAGAAGTCCATGTCCATGTCAGGGACCTTTAGTATTGGTTTTGTTGTCAACAATTCTTTGAGTCTCTGAAATGCTTCCGCGCATTTATCGGTCCATACAAACTTCTTTTTCTTCTTCTGCAACTTCGTGATCGGACTTGCTATCTTCGAAAATCCCTTGACGAACCGTTGATAGTATCCTGCTAAACCCATGAAGCTACGTACTTCTGGGACATTCGTCGGTGCAGGCCATTCCATAATAGCCTTGACCTTTGTTGGATCCATGGTGATGCCTTCGCTGGAGATGACATGCCCTAAGTAGTGAATTTTTTATTGGTAAAAAGAGCATTTGGACAACTTCCCATAAAATATTTTCTCTCGCAGACACTATAATACCAAGCGCAAGTGCTCATCATGCTCCTCCTTCGTTGGAGAGTAAATCAAAATATCGTCAATGAATACTTGGATGAACTTGTCCAAGTACTCGCGGAACACCCTGTTCATCAAACTCATAAATACCCCTGGGGCGTTTGTTAGTCCAAACGGTAAAACAATAAACTTGTAATGTCCAAACCTCGTCTTAAAGCTGGTCTTAGGGATGTCATCCTCCTTGATCTGTAACTGGTGATACCCTGATCGCAAATTGATCTTAGAGAACACCGTCGCGCCCTTCATTTGATCGAACAGATCATCAATTCTCGGCAACAGATACTGATTCTTGATCGTGGCCTTGTTCAGTTGATGGTAGTCAATGCAGAGCCTCCACAATCCATCCTTCTTCCGTATGAAAATAACAAGTGCACCCCATGGTGACACACTAGGATGTATTAGTCCCAGGTCCAGCAACTCCTTCAGTTTCATTTTCAACTCTTGTAATTCTAGGGTCAACATCTGATAAGGAGTCCTTGCTATCGGTTCAGTCCCTGTTTTTAGGTCTATGGTAAACTCCAATTCCCTCTCTGGCAGCATCCCAAGTAACTCCTCTGAAAACAGGTCTGCAAACTCTTTCACCACCGGAAGGTGTTCTATACCTTCCGCTACTCCCTTCTCGTTTAATGCAAGGATCTCATAAAGCTTGCACCCTTTGCTCATAATCTTTCGTAGTTGTAAGGAAGAGATGAATCTTAGGAAAACTCCCTAATTCCATCCTACAATAACACGTCTCTATCCCTCGTCATTGACCAAGCTCAACCATTTTTTCTTACTGTTGAGTATCGCCTCATGCGATTCTAGCCAGTCCATACCAATCATGATGTCATAAGATCCTAAGATCGTGATGTACAGGTTGGCCCTGGTGACAAACTCTCCCAGGTTAAGGATACATCCCGTAACCTTTCCTCCAACCTTTTGTTTGGCTCCTAAATCCATCTCCACGAAGCTAAACTCATCCTGTTCGACTGCCTTTACCTTAATTCTTTTTAGCGTTGCACCAGAAATGAAACTCTTGGTAGCACCAGGATCTATCAAAATACTAAGGGTATGGTCAGTGACTATACCTATCATCTCGAGCACAGTCGACTGGTGCTCTACCTGGCGGTTATTCACCGCTGCATGAATCTGATGGGCCTTGCCCATATCTCCCACGGTAGTGGGTCCGGCTGATCCAGACCATTTGGTCCTCTCCACAGAGGAGTAGCGTTGGTAGTGCAGCTCCCCACACGTCCAAAACCCCTTCTTTGGCCCAGTAGTCCTAGTACCTGAAGTAGAAGATGATGGCCCACTGGCATGGAATCCTGGTTCGTTCTGCTGAATAGGCCTAAATTGCTATTGCTGCGGGCGATGTTGTTGTTGATGTTGTGGTCCCCGATAAGGTGTCTGTTGTTGAGGCATCGGTTGATGAGGTGTAGTGAAAGTGGATCCCCTCTGGAAGCCATGATATCCTGGTGTAAGTCTGGCTCATGTCTGATGCTGCTATGCTCCAGATGAAACCTGCCCGGTTGGTCTCACCGGAGTCCTGGTCTAACCCCCTCTGATAAGCTCCTCCTCTGCAATGAGGGCCTTCTGGACGACATCATGCAAGGTTTTAGGCATCAAAATCCTAACCTTTGCATGTAGGCTGCCATTAAGGCCGAACACGAACCTATTGACCTTAAGTTTCTCAGTGTTAAGGTGCGGAGCATACCGGAACAGCTCCATAAAATGGGCCTTGTACTCGGGCACCGTACGAACTCCCTGTCGTAAGGCGTTGAAATCATTGAGATGACGCTCAATGAACTCCTCTGAAAGGTAACTCTCTCGGAACCATTCCTCAAATAGTTCCCATGACGCGTCTTTGACAACCATGTTCAGCTGCGGTAGGAGCATCTTCCACCATAGAAGAGTGCTCCCCTTTACTTGAAAGACCGCCATGTGAACCTTCATGTTGGAGGTATAATCATGAAGTGAAAAGCACATCGCCATATTCTCCAACCATACCTCAGCAGCTGCACCGTTCCGGGCACCAAAGAACTTGGGAAATTTGACCTTCTCGAGTTCACGATGAATGTTACCAATACCGACTGGAGCACACGGTGGAACCTCAGCGGGTTCCAGTGCCCTGGCCTCATCTCTGTCCAAACGGCTGATCAATGCCTCGGACATGTGCTGAAAAGATCTCGTCATTCCGACTACATCACCAACTGCTATCTGCTCCTGTTTGAGAACCTTCTCGTCTCCCTGGGGGTTAGATCCCTCAGGCGTGGATGCTACTAAAGGCATCGCGCTCCTCCCCTAGCACTCCGTCGTCTACCTCCACGACGTCCTCTAACCATGATTACCTGCATGAATACAAGTCAACTCAATTAGAAATAGTATAATCAATCATATCAACGAAAGCCGTAGCGATCCCAAGTCACGGGTTGAACCTGCTCTAATACCATATGTAACGAACCTCCCGTTTCACCACGAAATCCAGCCTCACATAACAAGTGCAATTTATTTTATTTTATTTTATTGTGTGTAGAAAGGTAAACATGACATTATACTCAACAATGCAACATGACGATGAACACCACGCAAGCAACTCATGCAACAACAACATGACGAACTAACAAGAATAAGAATGACTACCCTCTCGTCCTACCCTGCAATGGTTAGGACCTCCAGGACACATAAGAAACGCTCAAGACCAGGTTCCCATCGATCTTGACCATTTGAGGTCTCAAGTATGGCGACTTTTCTGAGGAACGAGGAGGTGTCTACATCCCACCCAACACAAGAAGACCAAGCCTTCAAGCTAAGGAAAATCAACCTAACGCACCCAAATTTAGTCACACAAGTACTAGAACCCTTCAGTGAGTAACCAAGCGCATTAGAAGTACAAACATTAAGTAGTGAACAACAACACCCTCAACGGGAAATGCAAGCCAACGACTTCATCGATATCCCAAATGATCGTCGAGTCAAGCTAGTCAATAATTACAGTCTATTTTAATCATCCATTACGAACCCAACTTCGCATGTCTAAATTGCAATATGGCATCAAGGTACAATCTAAATTAGTCTTAAATCCAACCCATTTGTGCAATTTTAAATTACAAGTTGTCATCAGAATACCGCTTAATTCAACGTTAAATGGACATCACTAAGCAAGTCTGAACTTCAACTTTGGCTAATAATTTAAAGATATAATTAATCATTAGTTTAATCAAACTGTCTAAATTATAATTTAGCCATTAATTTATCATCAATAGACATCAAACACAACCCATTTAGCAAAGTTAAAAATATGTCTTCCAATCAATCAATTTAAATCATTAACACATCCTTTAGGGTCACATCTATTATAATCCAACTCCATCCAACTAGCCATTAATCTTGATAACCATAGTAACAATATTAAGGTATAATTCGACTATTAAATAACCAAAAGGAAAATAACAAGACCTTTAACGTAAATCCAAATCAAGGCATTTAATAACAAGGCTTTTAATATCAATTAAACTGGCATTTAGCATGAAGCAATAACAAGACGTTAAAATAATTAAATAAACAAATGATAAGGCATTAAAGGACAAGGTAAAATAACTCAACGCTGAAGATCTAAGACCTCGAATGCTTATATATATTATTTTTTTTTTTAAATAATTTTGATGAAATCTTGGAGGGAATTTCATAAATAAAAAGAATAAGTATTTTAATACTGTAAGACTGTTGTGTAAAAGCACAAGGGTTTTCAAACCATAAGTATTGGGGCAGGTTAGAAGTTCCCTTGGCCTTCTATCTACAATGCCTCAGATTAGAGAGGCGAGTTATACTTTTCAGTGGAAGCGTTGGCTGTCAAAACAAGAGAAAATATAAAGTGTGCAGTTCGCAAGTTCCCAGGTATACTGAATTGAAACACCACACAATAAAAATACGAAATAATATGTTTATGCACTGGCTGACAGTAGGCAACTACATGCGTGTCGAACATGGACAATGCCAAACACCCAGGCCACTTGAGATGTTTTTAAAGATAGTAATATTCAAGAAGTAAATGGAATTACTGAGGCGCCTTAAGTAAGACAAGGCTAGAATTTAGGAAAGGGAAATAAAATGATGCCAGTGCAACCTTCAGGAACTGTCCACGCTAGGTAAGAAGCATCTAGTGGTAAAAAAGAACCTGAACATTGTACCATACCCATCAGAACGTTACGCACTAGCTGTCAGCCATGGAATAACAAATCGTTGTATAGAAAATCGTTGTCAGCCATGGAATAGGAAATCCCTGTATATAGAAAAACGTTGTCAGCCATGGAATAGAAAATCGTTGTATAGAAAATCGTCGTCAGCCATGGAATAGAAAATCGTTATTTTTATTTGTTGTCAATATTAAATAGCATTCGTTGTACAAGCTTATCAGAAGTTAATTAGCTCGCTACCGATTTTAACTAGGTGTGGGCACTGAGCAGAGACGCACCAGAAAGGGAATTTCATTGCCGAAGAAACATTTATTTTTTTCCAAGTGATTAATTTTGTCAAAAAAAATCAGGTGAAGGTTTAACATTACATAATTCACTGGGTGAGGTTCTCTATAAAAAAAATAAAAATATAAAAAGGAGTAAGGCTCAATCCTATGGTTGAGGGTTAAGGAAATATCAGTCTAAGGAATGTGGAGAGTAGGGGTAAAATCACAGGGTCAATTCCCCTCTGAATTACATTTTAATTGCCAAGAACAAGTAATTCACTAGCCAACAAGATTGCGAGCACAAATCTAAATTATCCATTAATATAAAGCAGAGTTAAATTATTATCAAAGCATACAACGCCTAGTAAGTTATCCATCAAGCATAAAAACACAGTCATGTAAAATCACAGAGAACAGTAAGAGGAACGCAAGGATCCATGGGGAAAGTCATTGAGATGATCGCATAGATAAACCAACAAGAACACAAGAAAACAATCATCCAAGGACAAACGATAGAGTAGATGGCTAACAGGTTCATGCTTCGCTCATCATCCTCGCACAAAAAAGCAGGGCGTTGAGATCCATAGGTCTTTTAATGCTAAGGTGACGATTGTAGATTAGGATCCTGGCTAACTGCTCAGCTGAGGACTGAGGAGCTAAGGACAAAAGGAAAACAACCAATAAGGACACAATCAATCACAGCCAGGTGGTCAAGACATGTGGAAAAACAAAGGCCATAGGAAACAACAACCATTGAGCTAGGCTAAGAAAAGTTTTTGTCATCAACTTAAAAAGACATCAGTTTACTTTTCCAATAAATAATCAGAGCCAAGCATAAGTCTTAATACATTCTACCATACGAAAATGAAGAGAGTGTACCGTTGCCTGATCGCCCGCTCCGAATGATGACCCACGCGCTCTATGCAACTCCTTCTCGCTGACCGTCGAGACTTCACCGGTACCTCCCAGCCAATGCTAGGGGTACTCTTCTTCCCCCTTATCCCCTTGAGCTACAAAGGGGCCACACCCACTATCCAGAGGTTTAGTCTAGCTCCTAGCTCGCCTCGCAAGGCTGAGCTACCACTCCTCTCCAATCTAGGTATCCCAACTCCCATAAGTAAATCAGTCAAGTAGATATTTCTACAGCGTAACATTACGCAAACAGAAGATGATCCAACCTCCATCACCTCCCTTCATTATATAGAGTTTCGTGGTTCCTTACCTTCCAAAATTTCTCTTTTACTTAAGTTTTTATAATTTATTTCCTAAAAATTCCTCTCCGTACAAGTGTCACCCATCCCCTTCGTTCCTCCATTATTTAATTTCTTTAATTAATTAATTATCTTATTTCCCTCACCCACCTAGAGTTACTCCTAGAATCACTCCTAGGTGTCCCCAATTCCCTTACAGGTTTTAAAGGCTTTCCCTATTATGAAATTGCTAATTCAGTTTAAAATTAGAAAGCTCTAAAATGGTAGATTCTTCACTAAGTTGACTTTTCGCTTTTTCCCTTAAGTTCCCCTTTTTCCCTTTTTATGTTACCTCTTTTCCCTAGTTTCCTATTTTTTTTTATTTTCCCTCTTTCCCCTTTACTTAGAACTCAAAAAGGCAGGTGTGAAAATTAACCCTTTTTCCCTTGTCTTATTTAATTAGTATACTTTAATTTATTAAGGTAATAAAACAATTAATTCCCTTTTTAAATTTTAATCCAACATAATTTTACTTTTTTTTTTTTTTTGAATAAATTAAATTTCTTACTCCCTTCATGTTACAAGATTTTACGAAGATCATAATTATTATTTAAGTTGTTTTTATTTTTATTATTTTTATTACTATTTTTTTTTAAAGAAGACAAAATTTTACCACTATTGTAATTTAGACTTAGGCCTTAAATTTCGTACCGGGAGACATTTAATTAGGGAAATTGTTTTTAAAAAATTACTTAACATGTTATTTGTCGTAGGGCCATCTAGGTTCATCCCTCTATCATAAACAATGTGACGTTCCCTTCAGGACACACTAGGTGCTCCAAGGGTGCCACTCGCCTCATCTGTTCCTTTGCGCGATGTGCCCTTCAAGACCGACTACGTGCTCCAAGGGTGCCACTCACCTCTTGACTTATTTGGTAGACATCAATAACCCCTAGAGTCAACACTCCACCAAGTGAACTTGTGGGAGACTAATGGATTCTAAGGAATAAGGCCCCCCCCTTATTGCGCGCCCCTTGGAATCATCATGAGCATCGTGGGTCCTCTCAAACTAGGTAATCATTAACCTACAGTTCGAGCCACGACAAGAGTGATAGTAGGTTGTGGCAGGGCTGCTATCCACACCTCTCCCTCAACATCTCTGGTAGTCGTGCATGACCCCTTTACTCCATATGTGAGTCTATTCGGCAAGCTATCATTAGCCTGCATCATCAACAAATCATGTCAGAACATATCCATATCATATCATCCAGTCAGATGCACTAATATCACAGTAAAACAATCAAACCGCAATTGCACACTCCCTGACTTGATCCAAAGTCCAAGGGGTTCCTTCGATGCCTCTGCATCCTCGAGGTCCAAAATCCTGCACACTCAGTAAAAATCGAGTCAATAGCACCTGTCTATGTCGAGACAGAAAAACAACATGTTATCATCCCATAATGCCTCATAATCAAATCAAAAGTTTTAATAGCATAATAATTTGGATCGCTTGCGAGCAAGTGTTCTCAAAGAATAAGTTTTCTCAGTGCACCAGAGAGGGATGTTACATCTTCTATGAGTTAAGCCGCCACCATTCTAGCAAGTCTCTCACTCTATATTTTTACAGTCTCTGTACATTTCTTTCATTAATAGAAATTGTGTATTAATGTATATCTGTGTTTATGGTTGCATCTCTGATCCATTTATGTTATCTTATTGATTATCTACGATATCTCTGTGCATTTCTTTATTATATCTCCGCTCTCATTTCGTGCCGAAAATAATCTGGATTAGTGGTATCAGAGCAGCCTGCTCTTGATCATTTTTTTCATTGCATGTCCCCGATGAGGTCTGAGTATAGCAATTTGGGTCTCGAGATTATCTCTCTTGAAGACAATCGCTTTCGCATACCCAAGAAACCCTCAATGGTGGAAGAAAATAAAAACGACGAAGCAGATGATCCTATGAATCTGTTGTTTGAGCAAGCTCTCACGCGACAGAGGGACAAAATGATAGAGAATTTTTCCCACATCCTTAAATGCATGTTGATAGCATCAGGCGCATCTTCATCAAGTGGCCACTTTGGAGGCACCTCACCTTTCAAGGTACAAGTTAATTTTCATATTCCTATATTGGAAGGAAAGATAGATGCAGAAGCCCTAGAAAAATGGTTAACTCTGCTAGAAGGTTATTTCTCTGTTCACAATTTTTCCGACAAAGAAAATATCACCTTCGCACTCCTTAAATCTCTCCCTCATGTCAAACATTAGTGGGAAACTTACTGGGAGCAAAGTTCCACAAAGGAGT
>WSFP011581486.1:0-10482 GCA_009831015.1 Picea engelmannii | reverse complement strand
AAGTAGTTGATGAGTCGACACATACATGAGGTGTATATTTGATGATGTTGGTACATCTTGATGAGTTATAGTTGATGAGTAGTTGATACATTATTGGTACATAATTGGTGTTGTTCCAGAGTATGTAGTTAAGTCTTTAGAAAGTACTGTGTCTAGGCAACTGAAAGTTAGTAAGATGTAAAAAGGAGGAGGGTATACCTTCGGAAAAGGAAGCTAGGGTTGATTTCTAGGTTGTTGCTACCTGGCTTCCAACTGTTCATGGATGTTTATATCCCTTTCAATTGCAGCCCATGAACGTTCAAGTTCTACCCGGGTGTTAGCCATTTTAATTATAATATCAAAGAGATTTAAAGCGATATGGGTTTGATCTGTCAAGCCGGGTTCAATATTGGGTTGTCTTACAATAGGGACAATTATAGAGGAACAATTTTTTTTAAAGAACTCTGGAATTTTTTATGCTGTATCAATTTGATTTTATAAAAGAGAACTTTAGAAATCAATATTAAAAGCAAATTGCAAACCAAAAGCCTTTTTCTGTAATTGCGTTATATTTGAAATAAAAGGTGTATGAATTATGGGAAAAACATTAAGTTGTCTATAGAATAAGGCTCCTATCGAGAGAGAATCTCACCATGTAAACAAAAGAAGAAAATAAGATAAGAAATGGTCCGATGAAGCATAAAATATGACAACCTAAAGATTTACAGGTCTTGTACCTGCTAGTAGCCGATACAGAGGAAAAACTGTAAACAATAGATAGCTAAATATTAATCACTGCAGTAGAAGTTTTACTAAATTGCAATGCAACATTCATCAGATATATGTAAGTGAAATAAGAATGAATATGAAAAATATAGGGAGAACAAACTCATAACACAGTAGTGACGGAATTAGGAATCTCCGAATTGCTTTGTATTAAGTCTCGAAAAGAGACAGTCTCTATTACAATTAATCAAAAAGGTCCAGGCCTTTTTTTCTTTCTTCAAAATGTATATTTATGCAAATTTTTAGGCGTTGGAATCTCAATAGTTCCACAGGTTTTTGGTTACAATCAAAAGGAGTCGAAACGTTTTGTTTCTTTATCTCTGTTTTCATCTGGTACCCGAAACCTGCCTCTTTGCATGCTCCTTGCAAATACCACACTTCTCCACCAGCTGTGATATCAACTTAGATGGCTCTGCTTGATTATTTGCCTAAAAAATATAGCAGTCTTTCATCAATAGCGACAACTTTCCTTCCACCTGTTGATCTTTGGAATTGATAGAGCATAAAAATATACTCGGTTTAATTAGCCATTTGTCTATTTGCACTATGTCTGTTTGAGCTATTTGTGATATTTCGGCTAAGTCTCTTTCTTCCTTTTCCTTGATATTAAGCATATATTTAGCTGTATTTATCTGACCCAGTATCTCCATGCCACTTTCACCATCGGAACCCAAACAAATCTGACTTAACAAACCGAAAATTTCTTCGCAAGATTTCTTTATCTTCATAGCTTGTTGTTTACCTTCGGATATATTTCGCTCCCATTATTTCAACAAGATATTACCCCTGGTCTGCTCTGCGATGGGAAAAATAGAACTACTTCTTGTTTCCCTTCTTGTTTTGGCTATAATAGCCTCCTGGAACGCCACCCGAGCTGCTCCGACATCCCTTTATTTAAGAGAGAGGTTTTCCAACACTTGATCAATGAGTTGGATGCTGCGTTGAATTGTTTCTACTTTAACAAGCAGACCCTGCTGTGCCGCCGATAACCTTTTTCTGATCTCTATTCCCTGGGATTGAAATATCCCGATATCAATTACCTGGCTTTCGACGAATTCTAGTTTGGCCCGAAGCTGGTCTATCAATTATCCCTGTTGGCTTATCTGAGTCTGACTCGTCTGAACCTTCAACTGTGTCTATTCGAGATCGACTTTAAGCTGCTCGATTTCTTTTTGAACTTCTATTCTTGCTTTCTCTAAAGTCGCACTTGCCTGATCTTTAGTAGCAGCCTCTGCTGTGGCTAGTTTAGCCTCTAGTGTCTTGATCAAATAATTTTTTCGTTTTAGCTGATCTTTTAGAGTCCCGACTAAATATTGGTTCACCGTGGCGAAAGCACCCAATGTTCCTGCTATTTGCGTCGTGAATTCTACTTTCTTCATATTTTTCCCATCAGTTAAAATTTTAAATTTCTTAGAGACAGTACCTGACTCTTGGTAGAGTTCTTGTCTCACAACCACTTTCCTCTTCTTATCGAAGAATAATTCATTCGAAGGTATCTCTTCAACTGATATAGGGGTCAAATTTTCACCCAAAATCCAACCTGCGTTCGGGATTTCTTTTGCAGACTGTAGGGGGGTAATGGAGGCGATGGGATTGCCGACCTGTTTAGAATATTTCCCGGGAGTAATGACCGAAGTTGACTCGCTTGGAGGACCAAAAGCCTCAGCTTCCTGTTTCGGGCCCCCAACTTGCTCTTCTTTATCCTGTTGTTCTTCTTGGCCAGGTGGTGAACATTTAGAGCCTCCGACTTCTGTTTGTTGCTCCTCTGCTATCATCGGATCTTCACCCCATAATACTGGAGGAAGGCAACTTCGCATATGCTCTTGGAATCTGAAAACATCGGCCCACTCTTCGGGCGATAGGGCTTGTATTCGAGCCGAAACCTTGTCATAAGATTTCGCGCCTCAAAAAATATCATCATGAGTTGAATTTTCGTGCTCAAATCTTTTAAGGCCACAACTGGCCAAATGATTACTCACGACCCTGTGTGAATCGTGTTTCTTGAATTCGATATGAACCAAATTTATATCTTCTAGGGCTGCTACCTCGGCCTTTGCATGCCCGAAGTCTAATAATGAATAGGTGTTTAAATGAACAGGAAAAGGTGGCCATACCTTTTTTTGAAAACCCTTTCAGTTCTTTACTTATACCGTCGATTATGGTTTGCCTGGCGATCTCGCGACAAGCCAACCTGTTGGGTATAAGTAAGGGTAAATCATGCAGAGGGATGAAAGCACAGAAAACCCTGATGTATGAAAATTCTTTCTCCACATACCAATCGACCACTCTGCTTAAATTTTCCGTGATGCTATCCGATATCCTGGGTGGCAGATTACCGAAGATGGCAACATGCATTGATACCATTACCCAGTTGAAGATTTCATATATGAAATCTGAAGCCTTGTCCTCCCAAATCTTAGAATGGTATACATGGACTGGCTCAACATCCGATGGAGCCCAGCTCCAATTTATCAAGGGAAAAGGCGTCATGGAACATACTGCATCCATGAGATATGCGGACATAAAAAATGAAGCAACTTTCCCGCTCTCTTTCTGCGTCCGATATTCTGTAATCTGACTGGTCAGGCTATCTGATAAAATTTTGGCCCAGTCGAAAGAAGAGACTTCTACTACTGATTATATCAAGGACATCCATTGGAGGAAAAAATGTGTGGTGTCTTCCCTTCCGTACAATCTACAGGTCATCATCGCTACGTATTTGAACGTGGTTCCAAAGAAGATATGGGATAAATTCCATTGCTGTCTGCCCTGAACTTCGCTCGGTGTGAGACCCAA
This sequence comes from Picea engelmannii, assembly GCA_009831015.1. Classification (NCBI taxonomy): domain Eukaryota; kingdom Viridiplantae; phylum Streptophyta; class Pinopsida; order Pinales; family Pinaceae; genus Picea; species Picea engelmannii. The sequence goes on along the minus strand of WSFP011581486.1, from coordinate 6,921 downwards.
TCCTTAATCAAATCAAATAAAATTTTCGCGTATTGCTTGCATTCCTTCTGTTTAAAACCATCTAGAAACTCTGCACTGTACGTGAAGTCTGATGTGGGTGGTAATTTGTACATCACCTGTAAGTTTTCTGGTCTAAAGGTCCCAACAATGACCTTCTGCTTGTTGATGATGGTTCTGGTAGGGATGTCTACATGATCCAACACCCATAAGATCATGTCATAGTAAGGAAGAAGGCGTGGCCTGGCCGCTACTTTGTGCATATCTGCCTAGACAACGATCTTGTATTTGGTAGTCATGTCATCTTTCTCGTTGTCACTGGAATCGTTCGAACAATTCACCACATCTGATTGCAAAACCTCTGAGACGTATGACTAGGTTCGCACGGAATCAATGCTCCAAGGTGAAGTATCCGAAACATTATCAGAACCTTGTCTTGAAAGCTCAGTGCTTGCCTTGGATGCTTTTTGCGGGGCCATGATAGGGGATTGTAACTTAGCTCTTCTGCAATAAAAATGCGTATACATATAGAAGTTAGCTTACTGAGAAAAACTTCTCTGTGTGGGATAGAAATGAACTTTATGAATAAAATAGGAACCAAAAGATCTATATCTTTGAACATTTAACACATTGATGTCCTTTCGAACAGAACGGTCCAATCATAATTAGATAGAGATTTTGGCAATAAAAACCATATCCTTACTTTGCCGTTTCGCCTTATTTCCAATTAATGCCATAAAATTCGATGGTTCGTGGGACAAGCTGGCGCAAGGAACATTTGAAATTACCTCATAAACTGCACGTTATTATCATTTGCATTAAACATTGATTATGGTTGGCTTGGTTTCCTTAATCAGGATTTAAATCAATCATTTTGGCATTCGCCGTATCGAGATTTTCAACTCTAACCTTTCAACCCTCTAAAACCCGAGATTGAGATGATTATACTTAATTAAGCAATGACGTAACTAGGATTAAGTGTTTTAATTGATTACGCTTTAATTTTTATCGCAGCTTCGCGGCTCAGAACTTCAAAGGTATTGTTTCCGGGAGGAAAGTATGCTGAGTCGCGAAATCCCGAGGAACTTAAATCATGGTAAAGACTAATCAACCTTGACTCTAACCCGAGTTACAAAGTTTCATGGCTTCGTCTTTCAGAGTTTTAGCGGTAATGTTTTAGGAGAGAGTGAACGCCAAGATGCGAAATCCCGACAGCATTTGACTGGGGTTTACATGGTCCCACTCTTAGCTTTCACCTGAGGTAAGCTTTTGAAACTTTTCATGACCTCACACATCGAGGTTTGTAAATATTGTGACTTGTAACTCCTGAAGAGCAATATTCTGAGGTACGAAGAGAAACAACCATCGTTTAACGATAAAAAGTGGTAACTTATGAAACATCACATCCCTCGCTATTTTGCATGTCGAGACTACTCATATTTTCAGTAGGTGAATGTCACGAAGCGAAAAAGAATTTAAGAACCGACATTTGACCTTTAAAATAAATTTGAACCAAAAAATAAAAAGGCGGCTCCAACATAGGCTCCAACTAGGGATCCCGTTTCCCTGTGAGGCGGGAAGAACATTAGACCACGTGCTTGTATTGGGTAAATGGAGTCACTGGTTTCACTTCTGTGAAACTTGCTTTAGGGAAGAGATAAATAGAGGGACGAAAAGATTTTTGTCTTTTACTGCTGTAAGGATTTTCAATACTCAAATATATTTATCACTCAACTACAGTCCCTTTCACAACTTTCTCTTTCTCTTTATTGAGTTTAGGTCTGCATTAGGACAAATCAAAACAGTTCTAGGAAATCCAACAGATCTTTGCAGTTTTTGGCTTACATCCAATGAAATTTATGGCATTTTTTAATCGGGGAGTCCCATCTGGACTTAGGATGTGGATCTAGTCTCAATAAAGTTGATTACCAGAGTCGAGTGATATTCATGTATAACAACCTTACAGATATCTCAGATATTGCTTCACTACCAGCGGGCCTGTTCAGTACCCCGGTGAAGTTATCTGCCCCTTTTTTGCTGAATTTCCTTTCACCACTTCGAAATGTATTTATGCATTTAAATGCTGAGACGAGGGAAATCATTTATGAATTTCCTTTCATCGTCTCTTCAGAATAGATGTACAATTAGATATGACTTTCCTTTCATCATCTGGCTTATAATTTTCTTTTTAGAATACGAAACGGGGACAATCAGATTGTATGAGGGGTGATATCTGCGTAATATTTTGCAATGTAGGTCTATCAACTTACTTTGATTACTCGGTGCCAACCTTCCTTTGACTTTCACACCACCTTGGTCCACAGGGAGAAAAAGGGGAAAAATTTTCCTGGGGGTTTTCCTTTGAGTAAGCCTTAACCCTTCGAAACTGTTGAAAAACCTAGAAACGTCATGATCCATCTACACATAACTTGTTTAGTAAGAGACCGAGGAGTTGTGAAGACCAAACTTCTTTCCAAAATAGGCTTACAACTTTCAAAGTTTAAACATAATCTCTTCTCCCTACGTATATAAATCGGAAAATACATTTGGCATTTTTAAGAAGACAAATCTGAGGACCGAAAGAAAGGTGACAGACAAACATTTGTATGCTGAGGGGAAGGGGTCGAAAATTTAAACTGTTTTTTTGAAAACCCTTCCCCAGAGATGCTTCACTTTCTGTTTGTTTTAACTACCACCTATCTGTGTTTTAAGTTAAAATTATTAGGGCCCAGAGCAAGTAACTATACTTTTTAATAATCAATTAAGTAAGAACATTAGATTTATGGAACCTTTATGATGTTTTGGAGATCTCTGCTTTCTTAAGGAACAAAATTTTCAGGTGTTCGTGCCTTTACCTTACCATTTTTAAAATAACTGAAAACCTTTTATGTCACCTGTTTTCGGTGAATGCAAGTCTTCGATACATGATCTTCTGTTTTCTCCATTCGTTTGTTTAGTTTGCAAACCGAAATCCTGTAAACACAAAGAGTGTCCCTTTTAAAAAATAAATTAAATGTATTTGAAAACTGTGCATCTCTACTTATATTGACCTAAAAAATAAAAATTGAAAACTTACCTTAAGGGAATCATGAAATAGAAAGCAAATACAAACCGGTATATACAATGGAAAACCTCGGAGAACTAATTATGTCATGTAGTGTTTTAGATAACGCTCGTTGACAGGGGCGTTGAAGATTTTACCATCCAGATTTTCTAATAAAAATGAATTTTTTCCTTCGGAAGTTGCGACTCTAAATGGTCCATACCAAATATGATCGAATTTACCGTGTTTAGCCAAATCTTCCTTCCTAGCATCCCATCTTAAGACCAAATCTCCTGGAAGAAACTCTCTGTCTTTTTTCTTACGGTCAAATAACATTTTCATGTCGTCTTGATATTTTTGCAATCTTTCGTCCACCTCGACCCTGTGCTGTTGTAATTCAATCAACTGATTTATTCTCCTTGTGACGTGGTTTGGTTCTTCTTTCTCATCTTGCCATAGTTTCATCACGGGAAGTGCCAAGTTTATAGGTAATACCATGTCAGTCCCGTATACCATCTGGAAAGGAAAAATATCGATGGATTTTTTTGTGCTAATTCGATTTGCCCACAGTGTGTATTTTAAATGTATATACCAGGATCTCTTGTTCTTGTTCAACACTTTCTTAATTATGTTGATCAGACTCTTGTTCGAAGATTTAGCTAGTCCATTTCCTTGGGGATAATATGTTGTAGAATGGCCAAGTACAATATTGTACTTTTGGCAAAAACTGATCATAGCCATAGATTTAAAAGCTTGAGCATTATCTGTTACTATCTTTCGGGGGGAGCCAAATATAGATAAAATATTTTCTTCTAGAAAATCTATTACCACCAAATCTGTAGCCCTCCTGGTAGTAATAGCCTCTACCCATTTAGTAAAGTAATATGTGGCGGTTAGGATCCATTTGTGTTGAGCGCTGGAATGGGGGTTAATTTCACCTATAAAATCCAGTCCCCACTGCTGAAAAGGAGCCTCTGTTTTGACTGGAACTAAAGGTAATGCTGGGAGTTTATGCTTTCCTGCGAATAGTTGGCAAGGGTTGCAAGCCCTAACTTTGGCATTTACATCCATGAAAAGTTTAGGCAAATAATACCCTGCCCTTAGGATTTTATAAGTTGTCGCTCTCCAAGCGTGATGTCCCCCGCACACTCCTTCGTGGATTTCGCTTATGACCTTCTATGTTTCAGATTCAACCAAATAGACCAATAGGAAGCCAAGCAGGTCTTTCCAAAACAATTTACCCTCAGATATACAGTATTTGACCGCATGTAGTTTTAGCGTTCTAGATTTGGATGGAGATAAATCACTTGGGCAGTTCAAAGTCAGTAGGTAGGATACTATGTTTTTGTACCAGTCAGAGGATGTAAACTTTTCTTCGATCTTGACTTCACTTGTTTTCTCATAGATCTCGTTAATATATTCCTCTTCTCCACATCCCTGTATGCTATTTATGCCGAGGGCTCTGTAATTGGATTCAGCTAAGACTTTAGCCAAACCTTGACCCTTTATCAGCTTCGTCGGCTTTATTTCCAGATCAAATTCTTGAATTTTTGTGAGCCACCGCCCCCTTCTGCCATCACTGTTAGGTTGCACTAGAATGTCTTTTACATAGCTAGTAGGTACATACGTGATTATCTTGGAATGAAATACATAAGTCCTAAATCCTTTAATGCCTTTACCATAGCATATGCTTGTTTTTCCATTATATCGTATTTTAGTTCTGTGTCTCTGAGACTTTTGCTGAAAAAGGCTATCGGTTTTTCGAAACCCTCCTCATTTTTTCGGAGGAGCACTGCGGCAATAGTGTGCTCAGAAGCGAATGAGAAAATGAGAAAATCCTTTAGATAGCCGGGGCTTGCCAGTACATGTGCCTCACTTATAACCCTCTTGATACGTGCAAATGATTCTTTGGCCTCTGCTATCCATTTTACGTCGCTGTTTTTCTTTAACATACCTGTGATTGATTTCACAATTTCAGTGAAGTTTGGAATAAACCTTCTAAAAAAGTTTATCTTTCCTAAGAATGACTGGATTTCCTTTACATTTCTAGGAATATTTATTGTGTCTATAGCTTGAACCCTGCTGGGATCAATTTTAATTCCGTCTCGGGACACAATATGGCCTAGGAGTTTACCTTCCCGCATGGCGAAGTGAGACTTTTTAGGGTTTAAAGACAGACCGAACCTGCGGCATTTTTCGAAAGTCTGTTTGAGATGTATTAAATGGTCTTCGTCATATTTAGAAAAAAACGGTTAGATCATCGAGGTAGATAACTACAAACTTGTCTCTTTCGTCGACGAAAGCGATATCCATAGCACGCTAGGAAAGTGGCACCTGCATTCATTAGACCAAAAGGCATTTTATCATACATGAATGTACCCCAGAGTGTAGTGAAAGCTGTTTTTTCTTTATCTTATTCGTTTACAACAATTTGATTGTACCCAGAGAAACCATCGATCATAGACATCCTATTTGCTCCGATTACCTTTTCTAAGACACGATCCATTTTAGGTAAAGGATAGTTGTCTTTTAGGGAAGATTTATTTAAATTTCTGAAATCAACACACAGTCTAGTCTCTCCACTCTTTTTTCTAACCGGAACCAGGTTTGCCACCCAATCAGAGTATGTCAGTGGTACTATTATTTTTGTGTCTAAAAGGTTCTTGACTTCTCTTTCAGCTACGGGTAATAAGATACGGTTTATTTGTCTAAGCTTTTTCCTAAAGGGTTTGATACCAGGTTTCAGAGGTATCTTGTGTTTGATCACGATAGTGTCATAAGTCCTAAGCTCTTCGTAAGACCAAGCGAAAACATCTTTATATCGTGCAAGAAAATCTTTATACTTGTTTTTCACCTTAGGAGGAAGATACTTTGATATTTTCACCATCCCGGGTTCTTCTTTTGTCCCTATATCGCAATATTCAACCTCTTCTGGTTGGGGTTGAAGAGTAGATTTTAAAGGCATGTCATTTTGATTGAAAAGTCTCTCCAGGGGGATTAGTCCCTTTGGAATCTGATTATTTTTTAAAACTAACATGCGATGGTTGGCATATTTTTCTCGAAACTCCTGAGGGTATTCTCCTTCTTGCATGATCCACATGTGATCATTTTGATTCTCTTGATCGATGTGGGTTTCAGAAAAGTCACCCACTGCTTCGAGGAACTTTCTGATCTGTTCGTCATCCTCGAAAACCTGCCAGTGTTGTATGTTGTTCGGGATGGATGGTCTGTGCCTTACCTCTATATGGTATTTTAATTTAAAATCCATGGGGGGAGCGAAAGTCGAGGTTGCCTTGGCTAACGAATCAACCTATAAATTTTCGGCATGTGGTACGAAGTGGATATTTACAGATGAGAATAAATTTTCTATTAGATCCCAGGCACAATTTCTATATGCTCTCAATCTCGGGTGTTTGGCATGGTATTGTTGATTTATCCGTTTGAATATTAACTCAACGTCTCCATATACTTCCAGGTTCTTTATGTTCAGTTTCTTGGCAGCTTCCAATCCTAAAACTAAAGCTTCATATTCACATACATTGTTAGTGTAGTCTATATCCCATTGAAGCTTGTAAGAAAAAGGGACGACAAACCTATTTTCAGGTGCCACAAAAAGTACGCTTGCACCGAATCCTTCACATGACAGAGCACCGTCAAAAAAGATTTTCCAGATCCCCGTACTATGCATATTTTCCGAATCTTTCTCGTCTATGCAGTTTTCTTCTGTGCAACTATCTATACCATCATCAAAAGACAAAATACAATTTCCTAGATCTTGATCAACAATGTAAACAGGAAAATTGTTAGGATTCTGAGGATCACTCATGGTATAGGCTAACCTCGTTTCCCTATATAACCTAGTAAGTTTCCCACCAAATACA
>WSFP011581485.1:0-10482 GCA_009831015.1 Picea engelmannii | reverse complement strand
TATCAATTTCTATCACCTGATTGAAAATACGTTGATAAATTTATTCACTCTAGATACCTGGATCTTCATTGTTAGCATTTAATTTGTTCTATCATAGACTGGCGGCCCGCTCTTTTCATTGCATCTTTTCCATTCTGGATTTCGTCTGAGCTATCGTTGAGTTATCCTTGAGTCCATACTTCACATGTTTCTTGTATTTTCAGGGGATTCTGACTACAAGAAGTGTTTTCTTAATAGTACCCTCGGCCTTTCCATATTTCAATGGCACAACAGAGGCATAAACGACATCTGGAGCAGACTTTGGAGTTTCATATCTTGCCAATGCTTCATCTAAGCCCAATTCCATGACATTTTAAGCATGACACTAGGCGGCTATGTTCTTAGCATGTTGGACAGGTAAAACGGGTACAGTTTTTAAGACAAAATGATATGTTTATTACATACATATAAAGTGGCATGCTTATATATAACTATTGCTTGATTTATAAATATCTTGTTTAAAATAATTTAATGAATATAAGTAAATAATCAAAATTACTTAAGACTCAACGGGCTTTACATAATAATGTTATACATATTTATGTTTATTAACATACATTTCTTATTAAAAGGATAAATTCATATAATATTTATATTTATTAACATACAATTTTCATTTAAAAGATAAATTCGATTGTATATTATATTTCTAAAAAATTATTATATAATTATCGTTATGAATCGATAAAATAATTTATATTTATAATATATAATAATAAAATATACTATTATGTTATCTATTATAATAATATAAGATAATAACCGGGAAATAAACCTTAATAAGACAACTCCAATAACCAATAATCTAACTCTACCATTAATAAATCTTTCAGATCATCCCAACATTTCTCATTGCTTCTCACAATTCAGACAACCACTCACAAAACTTATTAGATAAGCTAAAAATTCCTCATATTTTGCTCTTAAATCCCTAGCATGAAGCCCCAATATTTTGTCTTTTCACGTTTCTCCCCTCCCCCATGTCCTCCTCATGAAAATAAATATAAAATAACAATATTTGACATATCCCCTTATTTGCCCAAATTTTATATTGGGAATCTCAGTTACATAATTCAATTGGCAGCTCATTTCCACCCCGACCCTTCACTCAAGAATTCATATTAATTTTTTTGTTACATAATTCAATTGGCAGCTCATTTCCACTCTAGCGTTTGACTCGAGAACTTATATTAGTGTTTTTTATGTGAGCATGGGTCAATCTTCTTGAGCAGATTTGTTTGTTGGTGTTGGCTCTTGACCAAGTTTTGGAGATCCTTGGTCATTTTCGACCTATTTTGGGACTTCGACAGGCTGTCGAAGGCAGAGCGCAAGTCGAAGTGGATATCGTGGGATCTCGACCCCTTGTTAGGTATTTTTGGGTTTTGGAATTATGTAACGAGTATGGGGATGTCGGCCCATGGGTTTGCCCATGTTTAGGCCCATTTTGTAATGTATAAATAAAAAACTAGGCGATGTAAGTAAGCACGACACAAGTGTGTGACATTGAGTGCAAGTAATAGTTCTACATGCTTCGTGCATGTTGTGTGAGACTTGCAAGGCTAAGTGCAAGTGACTGCAAGAGACTGTGTAAAGGATTTGTGCTATAAACTAGCTCGGGGAAGGAGGATCTAGCGAAGTGCACCTAGATCTCCTGTCCTATGCGGAGTAGGATTTTGTGGCTCTGTGCATGTAGAAGATTCACATAAGACAATAAAAGAAGAAGAAGAGTTGGTGGATATAGCCCCAGGCTGGTGGTGAACCACGTATATCCTGTGTTGCTATGTTTTGTGCGATGTATTGATGTGTTTACTTTATTAAGTGCTTTGATATAGATGAATGATAGATATATCTATTGATGCTTTGTGCTTAATAATATGGATGAATGCTAGATCTGACCTATGTGAATCTACTTAGTGCTTGAATATACTAGATATGGGTGAATACTGTGATGATCTGTAATTAGGGTTTTATCTGCGAAGTAGATACTGGCTAAATACTGATTAACTATAACTGCTAAGTGCTTTGATAGAGTATTGTAATCACAGATTTGTGTCCCAACTAAGGTTGTAGACACTGGAGTCTTGCAACCACCCCTGCCTCTACCTTGAGTGAGACTTCATCTGCTTCACAGGTGTTGCCAAAAGGATCGATAGTTAGGGTTTTGTTGGTGCACTCTTGAGCGTGGATACCTGGGTCTGCTCTTGTGCCAACAAATGGTTCTGTTGCGGGGACATGAAATTGTGATTGCTAGGAACTAAAGAAAATAAAGAAAATTCCCTACGTAGATCTGTTGCTCTAGTGTGTAGTATTCTACTTGACCTGTAAAGCTCTGTGCTAAGAAGAGAAGTCAAATATGAAGGAAAGAGCTAAGATATTGAAGATTTGTGCTCTGATAAAGGTAAGAATACTAAAAAGTTTTGATCAAAAAGGTAAGATAAGTGGAATTTTTTGTTTTGAAAGTATGAATCTAGGTATGTTTGATCAATTTTGTCCTAGCTTAAAAACTAGGGTACAACTAGAAGAAATAAGATTTGATATGAGTAGATTTGATAGAAATGATGAAAGATATGTTATTCCTATGCATAGAAATGATGTTTGGACTAACAAATGGATGCAGAATTGTAGAAAGAATTTTTTGCAGGTTAGCTACTATGACCCTAGTGTGCAGTACAAGAAAGGCTGGGGATCATTTAAAAGAAAAAGAGGATTAACCCTTTGTTATAGTTGTAGAAGACCAGGACATCTTGCTAATGAATGCCCTTGTAGAAGACCTACTTGTCTTTGTTGTAAAGCTATGGACCATGAAGTTTTGGATTTCCCTAGAATGATTGTTAAGGTTGAAAGAATGAATATGAGACAAGAAACCCTGAGAAAGATCAAGAAACTAAGAACATGGAAGAACCCCAGAAAGAATCAGAGAATGTATTACTACAAATGAAAGAAACCCTGAATAATTACATAAATATCAACTTATCAGAGATGTTCAAAGAAAAATAATGCATAGAAACAAGAATATGAGACTTCGACATTGATGGTGTTCTGGATGAAGAAACATAGGTCAATATCATGACAGAAAGAACTTGGGAAATTTTAGGGAAGCCTGCTATGATTCCTTCATTGGGAGGAATAGTATTATTCAGAGGAAAGTTGATAACCCTATGTGGAAGACTTACCCAAATATCTATGAGTGCTCATGGAACTTCGATAGAGGAAGATTCTGAGGTTATTAAATTCATTGAGAGTAGTGCCCCATTTACTATGTTACTAGGAAAAACCTGTATTGAGAAGGATTAGACCAGAATAAAAGAAGAGGAAGCCCTAGAATAGAAAAATCAAGAATTAAAAGATTGTATGACTAGGAGGATAACGCACTTGATTGCAGAACAAAAGAATATATCGAAGTTGTTTAGGACCAAAAACTTGGATATCGAAGTTGAAGGAACATAAGAAGACTCACAGAAGAGTGAAGCACCTACCCTAGACAAAAAAGAAGTATTACTCTCTAACCCTATGAAAGAGTATCAACGATGCGAAGTTACTATGCCAAAAGGAGATAATAATCAAAATGGAAAGAGGAACACTGAGACAAAGATCACAAGGAAGAAGACTAGAAAGCTCAGTAAGAAGAAAGTAAAGTTGTAGAATGTTCCAAAGGGGACTTCGCATAAGGAAGGTTTGCAAAACTGGAACTTCGTCGATATATCAGAATAGTGCAACATGGCACTTCGCCATGGCGGAACAATATAACCATTGGAGGCCTTATGATCGTTAGGCCAATGCTCCCAAATAGTTAAAACAATAGTTATGACCAGAAAGCTCGCCATTGGACCATTGGGACCATGCCATAATTAACATAACTGCATTGATGAACGCTTTTCACCCGTTGGAGAGATCCGTTACCTCACTGTCTACTTAGTCCGTCGACTGTTGCACCGAGAACATGTTTTGAGAATTGTATCTGAGACAACAAGAGAAATCATTTCTACTGCATTGTGTTTACTGAGGTTGACACCTGTTCTATTGCATTGAGCATTCATTCATTGACCTGAGTTATTCGATCGTGAGAGTGGATGTTGTATGAACTTAGCGTTGTAGAGAAATCGGTTGAAGAAGTTCTAATCGATTTGATGGATGAGAGAGTGATGTCCACAAGAGTTCAAGCTTTATCGATGCGAGGAGTGAAAGCCTCCCCATCAACTGCTCACGGATCTAGACCATCCCGAGTTGCAACAGAGAAAAGAACCAAACATCGAGATGACTTGGCGAACGCGAAGTTAATCTTGACTATCCTACCCGACTACATCCTGCCTCTGGTTGGCGTGGTGAGTTGTGACAGTGTCCCGAGGGACTTTTATTACACCCTAGTTACTGTGTACCTCTCGAAGGGGATACGTGCAGTTAGAAGGCAGTAGGATAAAATCGAGACATTGAAATCCAGTGACGTCAACCTCGGGGACCGCAAGAATTACAGTATGCTCTCTCCTCACAGATACTTGACTAGGACGAAGGGGAAGAACTCAAAAATTATTTCCTAACCGTGGACTATGAACCTCACGCAGTCCACCATCCTAAATGTGATGAAGATTCCACATTTTGGAAGGAACCAAGAGGTTAACGTGTGTGTCAAGATCCTGCTATCATGCTACCACGATGACTATCTATGGTTAGACAAACGAATCACAGTCGATCCAATGCTGATCCATAGGATCATCGGACTGAGAATGTAGGGACGTGATCCACGTGACTTCTACCCAGGGAAGGCTGCAGACTACACACTGGCATAGAGGATTAAAGACACATATGGCGATGTAGAAAATGGGACGCGAGGCTACAAGGTAGATTCCATCCAGAATGGTACAGTGCACCTGGCATGCCAGCTGATCACAGGAAAGATGGTGAGAAAGAACATACCTATGCAGGTCACAGGGTTCATTGTTGACCTCACCAAAAAATGTATAGAAGGACTCCAAATGAACTGGGAAAAGTAGTTAGTCAACCAGCTCGAATTGGATTTCCGCGAAGCTCAAGATCAGGACTATGAGTTACATTTTAGCTAGCTTCTGATCCTCATCACATTTACAACTTGGGATATGCCAAAAGGTGTGACCTTCCTGGACATTGATCCATTTGAACCACTCACTGCGAAGTTCACCACGCTCTGGTACTCGAGCGATATGGGAAAACAATGGCAGTCAAACACAGTATTCCACACATATTATCTCCAGTTGAATAAGGTTATTGGAGTTGTCCCTCGCATGACGTCAAACACCTTGCACCAGTTTAGAATCCTCATGAAGTTCCACACATATAGACACTTTATTTATATCACTACATGCACAGGTGATAAAAAAGAAGCACTTCAGTCATACTATAAGCTCACAGAAGAGGACCTCGAAGAGATAACTAAGGACTGGTCTGCAAAGATCCTTATCCCTGCTAACCATGCATAAAAAATTTATCCCGCACTAATTGGAAACTTGGAGGCCACTCACGAAGAACGTGACACACCTGGAACCTGCAAAGGAAGAAGACATAAGAGGTCCAATAGATAAGTAGTGCCTAAGAAGAAACCACCTCAGAATCACCTGGACGAGGAGATGAGGACGAAGTAAATAAAGAAGATACCAATGGAAAATATGATCGGTAGAATCAAGGCGAAGTAACACGGCCTAGGGATCCTATTGATGAGGTTGATCCCTCTAAAAAAAGGAAGGTTTCCCCCAAAAAACCTACTTCTTGGAAGAAATCCAAAGCCACCGTGACTAAGATGTAGACTGTGCTCACGCTCGATGACTTCAACTTCATCATTGCAGTCGTATCAGACACTCCATAGGATATTGTGCAGAACATTGAAGCCAAACAAGCATCCATGTATGAAAAAAATGAGACAGAACTAAGAGGGGTACAACAGGCTCTTCACTCCAACTGTGTAGTGTCCATTGTGCCCCCGCAATCAGAAGAACCAGAGTTGGGAGATGAGCTTTCCCAACTCTGCATAATAGATGATGCAACTGAAGCTCGCCTTCATCGAGCACAAGAAGATAAAGAACATGCCATAGTGGCTCTGAAGCAAGAACAAGAGTAAATGGTAGAGAAACGCCAAGTTGCGCAACAGGAGAAAGATAACCTCCAACCAAGTTCGAAGAGAAGAGAGCGCAGGTTAGGCAAGAGAACGAGCAGTTGCTCATAGAACAAATCGGAGTCAAAGAAGTAGTCAGTAGAGAAATTTGCTCTGTGACAAGCTTAGAGAAAAAGCCGAAAGAACCAGTGGAGCAGCAAGTATAACAACTTGCGGAAGCTATCTAATAGTTTCAACAGAGAATCATAGACCTAGAGCTATGAACAGTGTCAAGTACCTCACAGGACATGAAAAACCAAAGAGAATCCAATGCCTGGAGCACAGTTGAGAGGATCAGAGCATTCTGTCTAGAATGTAAACAACTTAGTAGTATAAGTGCACAAACCTACGAGTGACTTATTGAAGACCCTGAACTAAAGGCATTGGAGTCACAGCTCCAGGAGGAAAATAAGCTATAAGAAACAATATAGGCATAGTTGAAGCTCCTCTCAGTAGTTGAAAGGATGAAGTGATCCCAGAAACAATGCACTACTCACCAGTAGTTCCACACCATACAGAGAAAAGTCATGGAAGTGACTCAGAGGCTCCAACCAGTCCAGGATGAAGAGTGACAATTGTTTGAGGAGATTGAAGGCCGAGGAGTAGAGCTGGCACAAGTAGTCGCTACAGTCGAACAACGCTTAGAGGGACCTGTCAACGAAGCAATTATCCAAGATTTCGCCGAGGAGGAGGCCTTGGCACAACAATAGGTCGAAGCAACTCAAGCCAAGATCGAGGCTTTTGAGGCAAAGAGACCCAGACCAGAGTGACTTGGGATGAGTCACAGGTGAGTGTTGGGGGCCTGTTGGCCCTTGACCAAGTTGTGGAGATCCTTGGTCACTTTTGACCTATTGTGGGACTTCGACAGGCTGTCGAAGTTGTAGCACAAGTCGAAGCAGATATCGCGGTATCTCGACCCCTTGTTATGGATTTTTGTGTTTTGGGATTATGTAACGGGTATGGGGGATGTCGGCCAATGGGTTGACCCATGTTTAGGCCCATTTTGTAATGTATAAATATAAATCTAGGCGATGTAAGTAAGCGCTACGCAAGTGTGTGATGCTAAGTTCAATTAATATTTGTACATGCTTTGTTCATGCTATGTGAGACTTGCAAGGCTAAGTCCAAGTGACTGTAAGAGACTACGTAAAGGATTTGTACTGTAACCTAGCTCAGGGAAGGAGGATCTAGCGAAGTGCACGTAGATCTCCTGTCCTGTGTGAAGTAGGATTTTATGGCTCTGTGCATGTAGAAGATTGATAGAAGACAATAAAATAAGAAGAAGAGTTGGTGGACGTAACCCTAGGTTGGGGGTGAGCCAAGTATATCCTATGTTTTTATGCTTTGTGTGATGTATTGATGCGTTTATGAGTTTACTTTCTTAAGTTCTTTGATATAGATGAATGATATATAGATCTATTGATTATTTGTTCTTAATAGTGTGTATGAATGATGGATCCGACCTATGTGAATGTGCTTAGTGCTTGAACATGCTAGATTTGGGTGAATATTACGATGCTCTACAATCAGGGTTTTATTTGCGAAGTAGATACTGGTTAAATACTGATGAACTGTAACTAGTAAGTGCTTTGATAGAGTATTGTAATCATAGTTCCATGTCCCAGCTAAGGTTGCAGACACTGGAGTCATGCAACCACCCCTGCCTCTACCTCGGGTGAGATTTCATCTGCTTTGCAAGTGTTTCCGAAAGGGTCGATAGTTAGGGTTTTTTTGGTGCGCTCTTGAGCATTGAACCCTGGGTATGCCCTTGTGCCAACATTTGGTTACTTTGTAATGATGGTCTTCCATTAACACCATAAAAGTTAGATTAAACAAGCATAGCTGCAGAGCAACAAGTGCTTGCCTTGGGAAGAGTTGGCATTGATGTAGAATTTTTTGTGCATTGAAGGAAAGAGTCGTGATAGTACATTGAACGTCATGACCACTTTGTCTATTATTAAAAATTGAAATGTTCAAAGTGGTAATCTTGCATGGCAAATCTCCATGCCATGACTCGGTTATCCTAAGGTTATTACTATAGTAAGGTATTAAGCTCTATTGGGGCTCTACTAGGGGATGAGCACTATTACAACTTCACAAAATGTGAATTCCCATTTCGTGAAGGAAGGAATCTAGATCATTATATCACGGGGAGTCTCAGACCATTGATCTGAGGTGACTGAAGTTCGAGAGTTCGGACTTTGAGGGAAAACGAGGAGAGATAACTTATGAGATCTCGAAGTGCAAAGTTTCGAAGCACGTGGGAGTTGGACCCCAGGTCATAGCTGGAGGTCACATCGTCGAAGGTCAAAGGAATGGAGCTAGTGCCTACTAGGGTCTTTGTTCAAAGTTCGGGAGTTAGGATAGTCGAGGTTCACTCGTAGTAAAATATCCAAAACGCAAAGTCGTGAAGAACCTTTTGGATAGGCGTGTGGTCATAGCTGGTGGTCACGTAGAGGAAGCTTGCACCCACCGCTAGTTCACATGGGTGAGGTTTTGCGCAAGGACCTATGGAGTTGTTTCGTGGATATTCTAGGAGGGACTCGAAGAGCTGCTCCAACTCCGAGAGTTTGAAGATCCATTGACCAAGAGGTTAGCAAACCCCGCTGAGGTGGGGGCACTGCGTCGAGAGTGCTGAGGGAAATAATAATGATGCACAATGATCATAGTGAGACCACAAAAATATTCAGGAATCTGAGAAAAAGTTGCACATGGGAAAGAAGTTGTTGCAATTTCTATGGTAGCAAGTATGTTATGGCTTGTTGGGTTAGCCAAAGGAAAGAATGCTTGCATGTTTGCAAGTGTTGTTGGTGATATTGTTTCATAAGGAGGGAAGCAACAAAGAGCTAAAGTGTTGGTTATAAGTTTGATAAAATACACATGCAAGCTTCTATTTCCATCAGAATTTCAGGTAGTATAAAATTTATTAATGGCAGTCATGCAGGTATGAGTTTTTATTACTCTTTTTGCATAATTGCTGAAAGAAAATTTAGGTAAGAATTTCCTTAGCCAAAGTTATTTTATAAAATCACATACTATATTATTGAATGCTTACCAATGGATGTGGTAAATGATGGAGGCCTGTATTAATTCAAATCCTTTTAGCTTCTGAATGCACACACTGACATAGTAGAATGTCATGTTAATTTGGTTATGGAGTAATAACCAAAGCATTAAAAGATAAGAACTTGTTATAGGAATGAATGCCGGTAAGCTATTCATGTATGAGACCAGGACCTGGTTGGATATGGAAAGGTATGGATACAGAAAGGTTATGAGCCACACAGGTACTAAAATCTTCCTACCTTTACATAAAACTTGCACTTCAACCTTTTTTCTAACACTAATGAACAACATCGAATTATATTCTTGGTGTAGTGTTCGGGTCAAAAAAGGAAGACATCCAATTAATTGGGAAGACAATAGGAAGTGTGTGGAGAATGTGTCAACACAGAGGCCAAAATTCCAACTCATGGATGGTGAGATACATGACTAAGATAAAGAGCATTATGTAATTCAATGGAAGGTGCATTGAATAAGTATGCATTGAGAATTGCACTCATGCGTAGTAAGTGATAGAATTGTATACTAAATGCAATGGTTGAATATGTTTTGTAAGTACGTGAATGTATATTATTGCATGGAAATAATTCTTACTAACAACTAAAATGTTGTTAAATCACGAAGTTGAGGACATTTTAGGGAGGTGTAAGACATTGCAACAGGAAAGTTGCAAGTCAAGTAGTCACATGAGCATTGACTACAAGAAATTTTTTTGTTCAGAAAAATAAGTAATGAACTTACAGATATTACTGTGAACATGCATATGCATAGAATGGCGAGTCATTATATTTTATTAAATTATTTGGTAATTATGATTGAATTGCTAGATGCAGACAATTCTAAGTTCACGGCATATGGTTCTATACATATTGTAATTGAATTATGATGTACACGAAATACTGACAATTTTTTACAGTATGCAAGATGAAGCCTTGCAGGAAAATGGTATGTAGTTTGGTGCTTGTAGAAAAACAAAAGGAAGGTTGCAATCTTAATATGGAAATAACCAAGAAGAATTATGAAATAGAATTTCATGTTTGGGAAAAAAGTTGAATTCCCTTTTGAACTAAGTTTAAGTTCCTAAATGAATTATTTTATGTTCCCTCATGATAACTACATGTGGGTGATGCAGATGAGATGATGTTGATTAAAGTGGAATGTTGACTACAAAGAGTAGCTCAGGGAAGATGTCGATTGGAGACCTCTGAGGGTAGTTGGAACTCCTCAAGCCACGATACTCTAAGACTTCTGGTCTGGCATGT
>WSFP011581476.1:0-10482 GCA_009831015.1 Picea engelmannii | reverse complement strand
CTCCCTCGTTAAGGGTTATTCGCTAAAATAACTAGTGTGCAACTTCTTGGAGAGGCAATGTTTGGTGTATCTTGGCTATTTCTCATTGTGAAAGATCTTCAACTAGGGTTTGGCTTAATTATTCTTGGTGAAGTAAGTAGAAAATATGCAATTTTTTATGTAATGAATGCTTGTGGTAAATTTTACTTCGTTCATGTTAAAGATTATGAAATTGCTTGCTTAAACCCTGGGAGAGAAACATAAGTTACTTCTTTCTCTCTATAGTTTTCCACTTGTTTAAATTTCTGAAGTGCGCCTTGTTTAAGAAGTAGCTACTAAAGCCCTAAAGTGATAGCTCTCTAGTAGTGTTACTCTACTTTCCTATTGCATATATTCTTTCAATAGTCTAAGGAAGGAAAAATCGCTAGGGCCTAAGATCCCTTATTTTCTAGCAAATTTCTCTCTAGGATTTGGATGCTTAAGGCCTTTGGTAGCAAACACCTCCTCCATTCATCCCTTCTCCTTTGACAAAGTATTATCATTGCCACTTTGTTCCAAGTTTTCTCGTTGTTATTATTGACTCCATAAACCCTAAAAGGCACTAGTATACCCATTATAGTGAATGATTGATCAAACAAATACTCAAACTTGTATCCTTGAATCTTTTACTAACATTTGCCAACCCTAAACTAGAATAACTCCTTAGATAACTTGTTTTTGTTGCAAATCATTGCTACAACCATACTAATTCAAGCTAAATTGTCACATTCAACTACATAACTCACACTTACCTCATCCGAAAATCACTTGTGACAATTACCAATCAATCTACTAGATAAATGTTGAGTTCTAATGGTGTTTTCTTGTAATTATGAGCACTAGAATGTTTGTCGTTACAAAAGATTGCTACAACCATTTAACTGCAGAAAATTCTCTGCAAAGGTGATATTAAATGCTAGCTAAACATTGTCAAATCTTCTTGAGACAATTTATCATCAATTTTCCTAGTAAAAGTTACTTTTTCTTGTCTTTTTCAAGCAATTTCAAGGCATAATTCTTGTGGTTGTTATAAAATACTCATTGTTGTTATAAATTGTTACATTGTTGGAACTTTACATCAGCTAGCCCATTTTTTGAAGATTCATGTTCTTAAGAAGCACTAACACCATATTTTTGTACTTGCAAGCTGCTATATTTTCTAGTTGTCTTGTTCTGGGCAGGTACACTAACTTTTACCATTTGTTTCATCCCTTAAAGGCCATAAGAACCTTTTGACTGAGTCACTAGTAAGAGGGGGATTTTCTTGCATCCTTGCCTTAGTTATCATCCCTTCAAGTCACCGGGGACGTCTCCCCTAGGGTAATCTTGATATACTCCTAAAGAGAAAGGGGTTTCCTATTAAGGTGACAGTGATAGGTCACCCCCTGTTAAGCCAATCTTGTATCCACTTGCCTTGGGATTTGGGCAAGTACAGATTGTGTGATAACAGATCTCAAGTCATAACATCATGATAAGTGAATCCAATCAATAAATGAGCCACATAAGCATGTGCATCAAATATCACTATATCAAACAATTAATTTCTCAAAGATAATATACGACTTGTCAAGCTTGAACATGGGAGGGTTGATGAGGTGTCCTATTGGATATATCTTGCCCTAGGTCAAGGAGAGTTTCCAATATATCTTTCTCTAGGTCATGTAAAGTGGGTGAGGTGGTTGGGGTCAAGACTCAATGGGCATATGGATCATGACATACAAGAGGTCGAAGTGTCTCGTTCATGGGTGCCTTTATAGAGGGTGTGTGGTACCTTCGTCCGCAATTCACTTTTTCCAAGCCCATTATTTATCATTATTTTATTCTTTCATAATTTTAAGGGAAGATTGAAGGCCACTATCGTGGCGTGGTGTCCAGATAATGGCAATGTCACCCACAAACACCTAGGGTAAATGAGAAGGTTATCTTGTGATGAGACCCCATTTCTCTCAACCTTGCAACTGAGAGCCATCACCTTGTTGGTGACTACATGATGGTAATGGCATACCACTATATATTCATGGACATGATAGGTCGTCTCATGATGAGACCTCATTTCCTTTAACTAACCTTTTAAGCATTTTTAATCATATTCATTTTGGATCTCATTTTACTAAAAGATAAGTGTTTCATTGCTTTCTTGGGTGATCCCTAGGCAAAGCATCTAGAAGATTCATACACAGGCTTTTATATTTCACCCAAGATCAATCTCTCTAGTCCTTCAACCCCTTCTTCCCATAGAATGAGGGACAATCTCTTCTTGGTTCAATACACCCTAAAATCCCAAGAGATAAGGAAATGGGGGGAAATAATGATGGAAAGTGGTAAGTATGGTCGGGAATGGTACGATGGATCTTCAAGGGAGTTCCTAGTAGCAAACCCATCCCTAAGGAAGACCATTTACTAGGGCACAATGTCAACCACCAAGGTGAAACAGGGCAAAAGGAAAAATGTCCAAGCATATATGATGAAATCTAGAGCAATTTAAGATACAACATACTCAAATGGCTTAAATATTGAAATTATGCTTACCATAATACTAACTTGTACCTCATAGAACAAGGCCCACTACGTTCTAGAAGCCAGTTGATGTGGTGGATTCCATGTGGAAATATGTGACCATCTATGGTGGTGAGAGGGGTCTCCAACTGTGCAAAAGGGTATTGTTGGTCATGTAGTCTCTATGTACTCCATATCTGCAACCTGGGGGCCTTAAATATTGAAATAATGCTTACCATAATACTAACTTGTACCTCATGGAACAAGGCCCACTGCCTTCCAAAAGCCAACTGATGTGATGGATACCATCTGGAAATCTGTGACCATCTATGGTGGTGAGAGGGGTATCCAACTTAGAAAAAGGGTATTGTTGGTCATGTAGTCTCTATGTACTCTATATCTACAACCTAAGGGCCTCGAGACATAATCTCCTTAGTAATCCAAAAAATGGAAATAACATCTGGATCTTACTTGGGGACATGTGCTCGTCGTAGAGTGCATGAGAACCGTAACATCTCCTGGTAGACTTGTGCCTGCCAAAAACTCAGACAAAGGGATTAGAGCATATAGGGTGGTTCTATCACCCGCCATCCCTATATATATCCAAAAATGAAAATTAATCTAGAAAAGAAAAGTTTTGACATATTTTTTTAAATTTTTAAGCTAAGCATGAAATCAATATGCAAGTAGAGAAAAATGAAAATGAAATGAATCTAAGTGAATATGAGCAATCAATATGAAAATGCACGGAATCAAAATGACTTACCTACTTACCTGGGGCCTTGGGGCCCTGAAGATCACGTGCTAGATGATGTCAAGTAAAGTCATACAACCAGTGCAACCATTTGATCATCTCATTAAAGTATCTCACCTTGTGCTTAATCATATAACACGACAAAGATAAGTTAAGCACATGATAATCATGAGTATAAACACAATTGTAATTGATCATGAAATAAAACTTATGAAGATCGGTGGGAGGGAGGAAATCTTGATGTAAAGAGAAACTGTCAATCCGATCATCTTGCCTGAAAGTGTAGCCACAAGACTGATTAATCCATCTCTGAAGGGGACTAATATATGTAGACGAAGGCTCATATTCATCCACACACAAAGAATCACTACTTTTCGAGGACTGATAGGAAATGAGAGATCGGAATAATACTTCATGGTCTCTTGGAGAAGAGTGTAAGAGGTAAGGAACAATCTCAGGTGAAGGAAAACACTACCCCTTCCCCTGTGAATCTCCATGGAAATATCCAAGATGAAAATACTTTCTCTTTGAAGAATGAACCTCTAACTGCTCTAAGGTGGCCACATCATGGTATTCCTCAAAATATGAGCACAACAGTTTCAAGTCCTTATAAAACAAATCTGCATCCTCAAAAGGGTATGTACCAAAGGATGATTGAAGATCACTATGAGTATGTTTTGACAAGTCATCCTCAAAGGGGCGGAACAAATATACAACCATATCATCACCAGGATGTCAAACATTTGAATCATATATGTATGAATACCACTCCTCTGATGATGACAACCCCTCTGCCTGAGAGCTACCCTCAATGTCATAAATGGGGTCTCTATCAAATTTAAGACAACTAAGATCCCATCTGCATCCGCCACTCTGTATGAAAGTGTCTACAGGCTCATCAACCATATCAAAGGGTAATTTCATAAGACCATCAATATGACTGAAAATGACCATATTTTTGTCTTTGTGGGCAAGAGGAGCAGAGGCATGTACGTCTTCAACTGGACCTTCAAATTCTTCATCATCGAGACTGATCGTTTATTTAACATTAGGAGGTAAACAAGGTTGGACAACCTTGCCTTCATCAAGATGGATCCAAGATAGTGGTGCCTCAATATGTTGTGCTTTATCATAATTCTTCTTTATTTTTATAGACAAGCCCCTCCATCGCTTCTTCATCACAAGAGGCTAGATTCTAAGTGCATAGTTTTCTGCTTGCTTTTCTTCAAGGGGATCTTTTATATCCAAGGTTTCATCCGATACTTCTTCACTTTCAAGGTCATGGACTAAAACATCATTAAGTTCTTCAAAAGGGTCACAACTCATTGTGTTCTCTTCTTGATGACTTTCTTCATATGTTTGTTCTTTGAATACTTCTTCATCGTTAAGGGCAACAAATAATTCTCTTATGTGATTCATCATCTCTTTAGCAACTTTATTAGCAACCTTCTCCTTTTCCATCTCTAAATATGCCATCATTGAGTCACAACAATTTATGGATGAGGTTTCATTCCATGGCTCCATAGTTCCAATGACTAAAAATACACCTCAAAGGAGTCGCCAGGTAAGATTAAATCTCACCAAAGGAGGAAAGGGGAAAGAGGGAAAGGTGGGTTCCTAGAAGGCGGAGTCGCCATATGAAATTCAAGTGGAGTTCATCAAGGGTGGAAAGGGAAAATTCTTCAATGGAGTCGTCAAGCAAGCTAAGGGATAGAGGATTTGGGAGGGAAGCTTTCCAAAGTGTCATTAGGGAACGAAGAGGATTCAAAATCCTCTTCAGCAATAGACCCAAAATGTTATCGCACAGGTGGTAGGTTTGGGAAATATCGACCCAACCACAAAGGCAAGTGCTACAACTAAGGAACACTACACCCAATTTCACCTAGATGTAGGTCCTGCACTTCAAGGGTGACTAGGTCACTCTAGGGAAGCGATCCTGGTGACCCTAGGGGGAATGAGATGGAGAAAGGGAAGTGTATGGATAAGTCCCCCGGAAGGTCAAGCGATGGAAGAAATAATTGGTTGAAAAAGGTAAGTGAAGAGAGGGAAATGGATACCAAGCAAAGAGATAGTTGCCAGTGCACCTGTGCCTGCCCAAGACACAAGAAAAGACACTTTTCCAACCAAGTATAGAAATGGATCAACAAGTTAAGCTAGTTGTCCTTAAAATACAACAGCATACAAGTTAGTAAATCATCAATATATTTTACACTAAAGCTACTTTAAAATATTATATCGACTAGCTAGTTGGTAGGTGAATTAGGTTGGCAAATAGATAGGTTTTAGGCTAGGGATTGGTCTATGGTTTAGGGATGTCACAAGTCTGAATTTTCTGCAGTAAATTGTAGTTCTATAGTTGTATCTAACTAGAGAAATTATCAGAAAAATTAGTGGTCGGATGCTAGTGTTAGGTTGCCCAAAAACTGCGCCCCAACTACGAGAATTAGTGACTGAATTTTGGAGGAAACTTAGGGGTTGGTTAGTAAGATATTAGCACCAAGGGTTAGTAACTTTCTACAGCCTTATGGCTATAGAAAACAATTTAGTACAGAAATTTGATTTGTAGGTAAAACGGGATGCCCAAGGGACATAAGACTCCTCAAAGCATCAAGAAAAATTTCCAAAAGAGATAGACTTATAATTTGCAAAAATCACGATTCCCAAGGCAACAATTTTATATCTCCAATGCAACAAATAAGTGACTAGTGTCTTTTAAAGAAGGGTTAATGGAGTCAAGTAGAAAGAACTAGGGTTATTAAATCCTTGGCGGTGTAAACCCTCTTACTCCCCAAGGCAAGTACCTGTAGCTAGGGTTTGAAGATGACAAGTGTAAATGCTCTTACTTCCTCAACCAAACCCTTGCAATATCAACAATCTTGAGCATAAAAATGATGGAGACTAGAGTGGGGGTGTAAATCCTTATACTTCCCACTTGGTTCCTTGCACCACAATCTTGAATTGAAACAATTGATAGCATGAAAGTAAAAGACCATACCAATTCCAAGAAAATGCTAAGGCAGTCCACCATAAGAGAAAAATACGAGCGCTAAAATTCCACGAACCATTCATCAATAGATAGCCATAAACAAGATCATAAAAGACACAAACAACCAAAGGTAGCGAAAATTTCAGATCAAGTCCTCTCACAAGATGGAGAGTTGTGATTCCAAATGAGATCTTAAGATCTCTATTTATACAAAATGTTGCTAACATAATTTGTCCACTTAATATTAGGGAAAACACAAGATTATGGGTCAACAACCCTAATCTTGCCTCTTTACAAAATAATATTAAAAAATTCCTTTAAAATTTCACTTTTGCACAAATAGAAACCCTAATTTACATGGACGTCACCCCTTTACGGGATGTTTTGGAACTATGAATTACATATTATTTAGTTTCAGATTGAGAGTCATAGCTTATTCCTTTTCCATATGTAGCGAGAAGATCGTTGGTGATGTAGGAGGGTAGTAAGGCTTCCCAAAGCCACATGTCAAGCATCCAAATTCCTTCCTTCATGTTCAAAGCCTCAAACACCTCAAAACGTCCAAGTGCCAATGCATATCACCTCACCACCATGCCCTAAGCTCCCAAACATGACGTCAAGCTGAAAAAGAAGACGTTTTTCTCATCCTGGGCAAATCGTTTAGCATGTGAGGGTTGGGCCAAGTCTACCACATCATCTTCTAGGTCTCAATTAGTTCGTCCCTGTGATCCGGCATGTGGACCCTTGGCATCCAACCTGTGGGCTTGCAACCCCATGGAAGCCCAAACTATGCATGTTCCTCCAAAATTGTCCACTAACTTGGTATTGCAAAAACAAACAAGCACGCCCTCCAAGGATCTCAATTCATAACATCATGATAAGTGAATCTAATCAATAAATGAGCCACCTAAGCATGTGCATCAAAGATCACTATATCAAACAATTAATTGCTCAAAGACATTATACGACTTGTCAAGCTTTAATATGGGAGGCTTGACAAGGTGTCCTATTGGGTAGATCTTGCCCTAGGTCAAGGAGAGTTTCCAAGAGATCCCTCTTTAAGCCATGTAAAGTGGGTGAGGTGGTTGGGGTCAAGACTCAATGGGCATTGGGCTAATGACATACAAGAGGTCATATTGTCTCATTCATGGGTGCCTTTGTAGAGGGTGTGTGGTACCTTCGTTCGTAATGCACTTTTTCCAAGCCCGTTATTTGTCATTCTTTTATTCTTTCATAATTTTAAGGAAACATTGAAGGCCACTACCCTGGCTTCGTGTCCATATAATGGCAATGTCACCCACAAACACCTAGGGGAAATGAGAAGGTTATCTTGTGATGAGACCACCTTTCTCTCAACCATGCAACTGAAAGTCATTACCCTAGCTTGGTGATCAGATGATGGTAATGTCATACCACTATATATTCATGGACATGATAGGTCAACTTGTGATGAAACCTCTTATCCTTCAAGTAACCTTTTAAGCATTTTTAATCATATTCATTGTGGGTCCCCTTTTACTCAAAGATAAGTGTTTCATTGCTTTATTGGGTGATCCCTCGGTGAAGCATCTAGAAGGTTCATACATAGGTTTTTATATTTTACCCAACATCAATCCCTCTGGGCCTTCATCCCCTTCTTCCCATAGTATGAGGGACAACCCCTTCTTGGGTCAATACACCCTAAAATCCAAAGAGATAAGGAAATGGGGGGAAATAATGATGGAAAGTGGTAAGTATGGTCGGGAACAATACGATGACTCTTAAAGGGAGTTCCTAGTAGCAAACCCATCCCCAAGGAAAACCACTTACTAGGGCACAATGTCAACCACCAAGGTGAAATAGGGAAAAATGCATAATGTCCAAGCATATATCATGATATCTAGAGAAATCTAAGATACAATATAATCAAATGGCTTAAATAAGGAAATGATGTTTACCATAATACTAACTTGTACCTCATGAAACAAGTCCCATTGCCTTACGGAAGCCAGCTGATGTGGTGGATGCCATATGGAAATCTGTCACCATCTATGTTGGTGAGAGAGGTCTCCAACTGTGCAAAAGGGTATTGTTGGTCATGAAATCTCTTCGTACTCCATATTTGCAACTTGAGGGCCTCGAAACATAATCTCCTTAGTAATCCACAAAATGGGGATAACATCTGGCTCCTACTTGGGGACATGTGCTCAGCGTAGAGTGCACGAGAACCGCAGCATCTCGTGGTAGACCTGTTCCTGCCAAAAACAAAAAGAAAGAGATCAGAGCATCTAGGGTGGTGTTATCACCCTTCATCCACACACACACACACACACACACACACACACACACACACACACATATATATATATATATACCCAAAAATTAAAATTAATCTAGAAAAGAAAAAAATTTGACATTTTTTTCTTAATTTCTAAGCTAAGCATGAAATCAATATGCAAGTAGAGAAAAATGAAATAAAATGCATCTAAACAAATATGAGCAATCAAGATGCAAATGCAAGGAATCAAAATGACTTACCTACTTACTTGTAGCCTTGGGGCCCTGAAGATCACGTGCTAGATGATGTCAGGTGAAGTCATACAACCAGTGCAACCATTTGATCATCTCATCAAAGTATCTCCCCTGTGTTTAATCATATAATACAACAAAGATAAGTTAAGCACATGATAATCATCAGTATAAACACACATATAATCGATCATGAAATAAAACTCATGGAGATGGGTGGGAGGAAAAATCCTACTAGAAAGAGAAACCATCAATTCAATCATCCTGCTTGAAAGTGTAGCCACGAGACTGATCAATCCATCTCTGAAGGGGGGATACTATATGTAGACAAAGGCTCATCTTCATCCGCGCAAAAAGACTCATTGTTAGTCGAGGACTGAGAGGAAATGAGAGATCGAAAGAATATTGCATGGTCTCTTGGAGAAGAGGGTAAGAGGTAAGGAACAGTCTCAGCTGTAGAAAAACATTGCCTCTTCCCCTGTGAATATCCATGGAAATCTCCAAGATGAAAATACTTCCTCTTTGAAGAATGAAACTCTGACTGCTCTAAGGTGGCCACATCTTGTTATTCCTCAAAATATAAGCACAACGGTTAGAATTCCTCATAAAACAAATCTGCATCCTCAAAAGGGTATGTACCAAAAAATGACTGAAGATCACTCTGAGTATGTTGTGACAAGTCATCCTCGAAGGGGCGGAACAAATATGTAGCCATATCATCACCACGCTGCCAAACATCTGAATCATATGCATATGAGGACCACTCCTTTGATGATGACACCCCCTATGCCTGAGAGCTACACTCAATGTCATAAATGGGGTCTCTATCAAATTTGAGACAACTAAGATCCCATCTGCCTCTGCGAGTCTGTATGAAAGTGTCTACAAGTTGATCAACCATATCGAAGGGTACTTTCATAAGACCATCAATATGACTGAAAATGACCATATTTTTGTCTTTGTGTGCAAGAGGAGAAAAGGCGTCGACGTCTTCAACTGGACCTTTAAATTCTCCATCATCGAGACTGGTCGCTTCTTCAACATTAGCAAGTAAACAAGGTTGGACAACCTCACCTTCATCAAACGGGATCGAAGATAGTGGTGCCTCAATATGTTGCGCTTTATCATAATTCTTCTTTATTTTTATAGACAAGCCCCTCCATTGCCACTTCATCACAAGAGGCATGATTCTAAGTGCATGGTTCTTTGCTTGCTTTTCTTCAAAGGGATCTGTCATATCCAAGGTTTCCTATGATACTTCTTCACTTTCAAGGTCATGGAATAAAGCATCATTAAGGTTTTCGAAAGGGTCACAACTCATTGTGTTCTCTTCTTGATGACTTTCCTCATATGTTTGTTCTTTGAATACTTCTTCATCATCAAGGGAAGCAAATAATTCTCTTATGCGATTCATCATCTCTTTAGCAACCTTATTAGCAACCTTCTCCTTTTCCATCTGTAAAACTATCGTTGAGTCACAACAATTTCTGGATGAGGGTTCATTCCATGGTGCCATAGTTCCATTGACTAAAAAGACACCTCAAAGAAGTCGCCAGGAAAGATTAAATCTCAAAAAAGGAGGAAAGGGGAAAGAGGGAAAGGTGGTTTCGTGGAAGGTGGAGTCACTTGATCAACTTTAGGGGAGTTCATCAAGGGTGGAAATGGAACGTTCTTTAATGGAGTTATCAGACAAGCTAAGGGTAGAGGCTTTGGGAGGGAA
>WSFP011581469.1:0-10483 GCA_009831015.1 Picea engelmannii | reverse complement strand
ACAGCTCCCACGTCCTCGGCGTTCTCTGCTCAAACTTCGGCGACTTCGGCGACAACAGAGCCCTCGACAAACAAAAAAATTTCGAAACAATGATAATCGATGTGTGGCAATTATATAAACCCACTTTCGGCCGAACTATGTTTTGGCCGAAAGATTATTCGGCCGAACAATCTTTCGGCCGAAAGAATGTTCGGCCGAAAAAAAGATGACGGAAAAAAAATATCCGGCCGACCAAATTTCTTCACGCAAATCGAGGGCCCGGTTATGGGTCCGTTCGATTTGACGTTTATGTTTTCGGCCGAGCAATAGTTCGGCCGAAAAATATATGTTTCGGCCGAAAAATATATGTAGTTCGGCCGAAAGTTGGTTTTCCGAAATTTTGGAGACCAGATTGTCACGAAAGTGTAACCCACCTTCGTGATTCCACCCATCATCTTCAGTTCTGGGGAGATTAACATTGTTTTAAAAACATTATCAATGATCTAATAGCGTTTGATGAAGTTTTGTTGTTTATCTTTTTCTCATCATTTGTCTGATGTCTCTTAATTCATTTTTGGTTTTTTTGGTGCCGAGGGAAAATTGTGAAGATAAAACAATTTGTGTTTTAGGAACATTTCTCTGTTGTGTTTAATTCATTTTCTGGTTTTTTTGCTGAGGGAAAATCGTGAGGATAAAACGATTTGTGTTTTAGGAACATTTTTTTGTTGTGCTTAATTTGTTTTGGGCTTTTTTGCTGAGGGAAAGGTGAAGGAAAAACGATTAACGTTTTTTATTGTTCCAACGAATTAGAAGAGAGATTTCCACCATAGGAACTGGTGCGCCTCTCTCTTTTCTCTGTATTTTCATTAACCTGTGTGTCTTTTCTTTGAGTGCGCATGTTGAACAAAGAGGAAGTTCCCCGAGTGTGTGGCCTCTTTTCTTCGCAAAAATGTCCAGAAGTATGTCTCATCATTTGGATTAACCTCAATGTGACCCTTTGGGGGATAGTGGATCATGTCCCTCTTCTCCAATCGTCGCCCTCCAAAAGATCAATTGCTATCAGAGCATGTTCGGCCCTTGGGACCATAACTTCATCAACTAGGACAATTTTTTTGGGGGATCTACAACTATAGCAACACACTTCTTCTCACAATGTTGTCTTTCATCATGATGGTCTCCTCCATATTTCGACAATGCCTCCTCGATTTGAAGCCTCCAGTGAGGACTCAACCCTAGACACATCAATCCCAACGGCAGAACTGGCACTAGCACTTCAAGATTTTCTTCATCTTCAACAATGAAGACTTATAGCAGTCATGCAGTTGGACACGCATTTTCAATTACCCAAACTTGTTGGTAAGATACATGGCGAGACAGTGGATTCATGGATCTGTAATCTCTCCAGCTATTTCAAAACCTCACTAGATATGGAAGGAACTACCAAATTACAAATCGATAGTCTCCAGCTTGAAGGAATTGCCCAAACTTTGTGGGACACACACTTGATCAACGTTGAATTTATCATAGAAATCAACAATCCACCCTCGACAAATGACCGCATTACATATTGGGAGCATTTGTGTTAAGCCCTGAGAGAACGTTTCTACCCACCAGGACATCTTTAGAATTTGCTGGAAAAATTGTTACAACCTTGGAAGCTGTATAATCAGTCGGTACAAGCATACATTGATGTTTTCTACAAGTTGCGACTAAAACTTCAGATCAACGAACCAGACCAGTTATTGATAATCAAATTCAACTCTGGTTTAGTTCTACCTCTCCGACGGGAGGTAGACCTTTTTACAGTCCTTCTCTGGACAAATCCTTCTTACACGCATTAACAATCGAAAGAAAGATAACTCCACGCACCAAATTCTCTACATATCACACCTCCACTAATCATCCATACAATCCACCAAGACAGACTCCTTCAACTTCGTCTTCAACATCCAAACCTACAGGTTGGTGTACCTTTCACAAAACCAATTCCCACAATTCTTCAGACTATCGTGCGCTAAATAATGTCCACACCAATAAGACCTTGATGGATGAGATAACCACGGTAGATTCTCCCAACCTCACATAAACCATATCCCTCAACAACCCCACAAAATTCGACGCTTCACTCATTCTAATGGCCCAACCCACATCAAGACACACTAACATCCCCCTCTTCAACCACAACTACCAAATCAAGACCAAATTAGCCACACTCATTCTCGACAATGGCAGTCAAAAGAATCTTATATTGCAAGATCTCATACAACACCTGCAACTCCCCACATCTCCATATCCTAACCCTTATCAACTAGGATGGGTTTAGAAATGGGGGCCGCGCATCATGATTTCTTGTTGTTGTGAGGTCAGTTTCGCCATTTTCCCATTCCATGATATTGTGAATTACGATGTCTCTCCCTTATATTGTATCGACCTCCTTCTTGTTCTTCTGTATCAACAAGAGAGACATGTGGTGTAACCTGCTAAATCACATCAATATCATGTTTGAAAGAATCTCACTATGCTAATGTCTCTCTCTTTCTTACTGCCAGTCTAATGTGGTTTGGCCCCTCCCTTGGGACCCTGTCTAGCACCTTTATTGATCTTCTTCTTGCTCTTAGTCCACAAAGAAAGGTCCTCATCACCATGGGAAATTCGTTCTTGTCTCGAAGACTCTGAGATGCATCTCATATCATCTTGTACGAAATCATCCCAAAGTATTTCCCAAGTAGTCATAACCTCTTGGTAAAATATGCTTCGAACAAACAAATCCCATGGTTTGGAAAATCTATTTCAATTTTTCCTCACCATAAATTTTGGTTCCACTATCTCTCCGATGACCGCAAGCTCAACTCTGATCTGATTGAATCTACCAAGGAATGATGTAACCAACTCGAAATCGAGCATCTGAATGCTCCTAATATTTTCCTACAGACCCATCTTCTAGTTCTTGTTTTGACTCGGGTAAAGCTTGCATAAATACTCCCACATCTCAAATGCATAGTCTGTACCAGTCAAATGTGGAATGATTTGGTCTCTCACCCCATAAAAAATAATCATTTTCTCCTTGTGGTTCCTCTTCCTGAACTCTTCCACCAACACGGGAGAAGTGACAGGAGGAACAACAAAGGGAGCATGAACTATATCCCATATTTCAAGGTCATCTAAGGAAAAAGTGATCATGGTCTTACAAAGGGACCAAGTTCTATCTTTGTCTAGCCTATCCTCTACCTGCATCTTGGACACCAACATGGT
This sequence comes from Picea engelmannii, assembly GCA_009831015.1. Lineage (NCBI taxonomy): Eukaryota > Viridiplantae > Streptophyta > Pinopsida > Pinales > Pinaceae > Picea > Picea engelmannii. The sequence goes on along the minus strand of WSFP011581469.1, from coordinate 7,252 downwards.
TTTCCGCTAAAGCTCACGCTGATGATAAAACTGCACAAGAACACTACCTTAGTCCTGCCAACACAGGTGTGAAAAGATATAGTATAACTACAACCTCACTCATGGAAAAACATGTGTTTTAAGAGGTTTTCCAAAATAAGCCTCACTCTTGTGACGTCTTTTCCATCCAGGTGTGATAAGAGGTTTTCCACAAGTGTAAAAAATCAGTTCTTCAATTGTCAACAAATCTTCCCACAAGCTATCCACAAACTTTGTCAACACGTTGTCCAAATATATTCTAATGAGTTGTCATAAAAATGTCCATTGAATGCACTAGAAATCAACAAGTCTTTTCCACCAAGGGCTCTCATACCATGAATATAAATGAGGTACTATCAGGCTGCTAAAACGGATCTGTCTCTCTTCCGATTTTAACTCCATGTTTTATCTTCTAGAACTGTCATTTGTTACGTTTTAGGACAACAAACTGTTTGGTTACTTTCCGCTGATAATTTTATTTTTTAAGTGTCCTTTTGAGGTGCCCTTGCAAGTATTCTTCATACCAATGATTGGAACATACAATATAACTCAAAACGCATAACACTCCTCACAATATTTACAACTCTAAATGTTGTTCTAACACTTCTAAGCATGCATGAAATTGACACATATGTTTTATATATAGAAAAATTCATATATATATATATATATATATATATATATATATAATAAAAAATTATCATTCACATTGATAGTAAAAAGCACCTTATGATCATAAGATGTATTTCTATTTGATAGTATAATGGTTGACTTTATTATTAGAACAATTTGGTCCTCTATAGCAATTGATAATTCCATTTATATTTACTCACATCGAAACAAATTATTAAACAATTTTCTATTCAATTATGTTTTTAACTACTAAAACATAATTATAAAATYAATTATTATAATTACATTTTCTCTTTTAATATTCTTACATAATTGAATCTTCTACATATTGATCTCCTTTTATGCATGGCCTCATTCAAAAATGGACATGATTAGTACATATGCTATTGATAWATGAAAATAACATAATAATCTATYAAGCATTGAAATCTATCTCCTTCAATCAACAATTAATCTTGTATTATATTTTTTAATCAAGGTGTATCAAGCAATGTGAGATATGTCATATAMTTAAYAACTCATTTGTGTTGGGTARGTGTTATATTATTTCCATGTGTGTGAGGATTGTGTTAGATTTGAGGATTCCATYAGCTATAGCTTTGTGCGGACATGTGCTCTGGGAGTTGCGTGAGGGGTGGTCCCAAGTGGGGCAATAATTTCCCCYTGGGCTCGWTCTAGCTRACAGGGTTCAAGGTAGTGCCCAAAAAAAACAATTTGGKTGGTTTTTGTTATTTTTAGCGATTTTCTAAATTAATCCTAGATTAAGGGATTACGGTTTTGRTAGCTAYAGAATACCTAAAATATTGTATATATTGTATTGTGAATGGTGAAAATTAATACAATGAAAAGTTGAGARRTGCAACACCAAGAAARGTTGGTTTTCTACAGGTTAAAAGTTTGCATCATAAATATCTATGTATTGTGTGTATGAGCYATTGATTAATTTTTGTTTTTCTTAAGCATTTATGTGCATTRTTTTACTTCACAGGTTTAAAACTTATAATTTGTATAATACTTTCTAATCATAAATATAATAAATTTAGTTTATTTAAATGTWTGAATCACAATAGTRACGTCATTAACATATCTAATATCATGTAMAACATTCAATTAAGGAAAAAACTAACATGGAAGAACTTTCTAAAAATAAGTCTTTATATTCACATAACCATGAGTTCCTTCRGATAAGAAAATTAAAAAATCTTTCCAATTAAAAAAAGAAARAATCCCTACACTTGAACTAAAAATAAGTTCTCAACTYAAATGATTAATACAATTCAATGAAGAAAGTATATAMAAMATACTTACTTAAGGAAATGTGATCAACATATTGTATCTAACTAGCACAGCCTCTAACTCGCAGCTGAAAAACGCCGAAAGGTATCTACTGTTAGAAAATTCCTCATTTAGTAAAAATCTTCAATTTAATTATAAAAAAAACCTAATTGATACCTGTTATTTACAAGAAGCAACAGCTAGTGATTAATTAGTGTATTTAAAGTGAAACGCGCAGAGAGTGGCCGCCACCGTTCAGGCTGCCATCATTGATAMAGKAGCCGCCATCCGGCACTGAAACGTGCGCTTGAACTGATATTTACAAGAAGCAATAACCACTGATTAATTAGTGTATTTAAAATGAAATGCATGGACAGTSGCCGCCRTCGTTCCWTTYGGCCTGTATGCATTCRTRTAAAATGAAACGCTCGGACAGTSGATAGTCGGAAAATGAAACCAACAGCCAGAAAATCAAACGCACCGACAGTTAATAAAAACTAGAAAATGAAATTCGKGGKARTCTCAAAGCTTAATTATTTAAAAGTGGCTATCATATAGTGCTACAGTAATTTYYYAATATGATTRGGTAAATGTTAAAAAGTAAACAGRTTWACGGMTGCATCCAAAAATACAAGGAAGTTATGAAGAGTAAATCATATTCATTGATTTGGGAGGATGACTAAGAATATGCCAGCATCTTCAATTGTTAGCCATTAGATTAGAATTTTAGATTAAAAGGTRATTAATTGTGCCCATTACCAATAGGTATACGCCTTTCGGCGTAATAATATTTTCAGTAATACTAAGGAAACCTGAAAGGAATCCCTTGCAAAACTKATTTCGCGTCGTCGTTMYTTTTWGTTGACGTGTGCTCTCGGWKTTGCGTGAGGGGAGTCCTAARTGGGGCTACGATYTCCCCTGGGATCGATTWAGCTGACAAGGWTTAGAGTTTTSGTARCTATAGAATACCTAAAATATTCTATATATTGTATTGTGAATRRTGAAAATTAATACAATGAAGAGTTGAGARGTACAGTACCAAGAAAGRTTGGTTTTCTCTACATTAARAGTTTGCATCATAAATCTCTTAAGAATTTGTGTGCTTTGTTTTACTTCACARRTTTAAAACTTATAATTTGTATTATACTTTGTAATCATAAATATAATAAATTTAGTTTATTTAAATGTATTAATCACAATAGTGATATCATTAACATATMTAATTTCATGTACAACATTCAGTTAARRAAAAAACTAACATGGAAGAACTTTCTAAAAATAAGTCTTTATATTCACATAACCATGGGTTCCAGTKAAGGAAAAAACTAACATSGAATAACTTTATTAATTCTTTATATTCACATAACCATGGGTTCCTTCAAATAYAAAAGTTAGAAAATATTTCAAATTAAAAAAAGRAACAATCCCTACACTTGAACTAAATATAACTTCTCAACTTAAATTATTAATACAATTCAATGCAAAAAGTATATATAAAATACTTACTTAAGGAAATGTGATCAACATATTGTATCTAATAATATTTYCAGTGATACGAATGAAACCTAGAAGGAATCCCTWGCAAAACTAATTTCTTMTCGTGGTTCCTTCTAACGAAAATGGTGTAATGCGTCGTAAGTTGATAAAGGGAAACATGAGCACTACAATTGATGCACTCAAGTTATCTATGTGGATCCTAGTGTTGTTCAYTGTTTGCACCATTGTAGGGTATGTGAAAACYTATAAGGTCYGGAAYAWTTTTTTTCACATAATTCAAAAACAGTTAAGCAATTCTCTAAAACCTCGATAACTTTAGGGATCAAAATTTATCTTAAAATGTAGAAACCTTGATTAAACTTACTAGTTTTTAACATGCAAATTATAAAATCCTAAAAGATYAATGGCCTAGATCTAATCTRGKCAATTCTAATCAATAGGTGAGACTTAATCTAAAAATCTCCCTTAGGAAACCCACTTTYCTTAGTTTTATTTATGTCCTTTAAGTCACCYACAAAGTGAATTAAATGTCAYTTTAATGACTTAAGTGACATATTTTACTTTTGAATTAAATCTCCTAAGTCAAAGTGAAATTAAAACATAMGGTAAAGTATTTAGGGTAATAGTCTCCCCCTTTGTGTTTAGAGACTCACAAACACAAGGGGACCACTTTCCAAGGTACCCAAATCTCAACACTCCCTCTTACCGAGGAAAGTTCCCTTCACCACCAATCTCATTCGTACAGTGGACATAGTTGCCTACTAGAAAATACTCGGTGAGTATGGTTGTACCCTGATCATCAAAAGTAGTCTTTGACACAGATCTCCTCAAGCTGCATGATCTATAGATGGAATTGGATCTCCACCTATCCAAGATCATATAGATCTTGGTATCATACCAAAGATCTCAACCTTGGTCTCCCACCAAGGATTTATACCTCTTGGCATATAACCAAGGATCACTACTCTTGGCATCTCACCAAGATTCACTCTCTTAGAATCTCACCAAGATTCTCCCCCTCTTGGCATCTCACCAAGAGTATCTTGATTTGGGCATCTCACCAAGATCCTCAACTTGGCATCTCACCAAGTGACTTCCACCTAAAGTGGATCCTAAATATGATGTTCCCGTCTCTGTAGCCAAGTGAGGATCAAGCCTCTGTGGTGACCTACTCCTCCTCCTCATCAATGTTTGATGCTCCGAAGCCTCTGCACCAACCCTCTGTCTGGGAAACCCTGAAACTAAAGTTGTCCCGAGTGGACCATTCACCCCTATAGATGGTGTCCTCAAAAACTGAATCTGAGCTCCATCTAAATCACTACTCTGATTCAATAGGTCCTCCTCAACTCTATCTCCCCACCTGATGCTAGATGGTGTAACAACTAACAAACCACTTATGAATGCACAATCCCTCGCATATTGAGAGGTGAATGCAACCTCCTATGTTGTCCCTGCATTATCATCCTTCTTCTTCTTCTTCTTTTTCTTGGGACATTGTCCTGCATAGTGACCCATATCTCGACAAGCAAAAAATATCACTGTGCTCATGTCTCTCTATTTCTCACCACCACTCTGATGTCATTTGGACCCTCCCTTGGGACCCTTTCTAGCACCTCAAACAGTCTTGTTTTTTCTCTTAGTCCACAGAGAAAGGTCCTCATCACCCTGGGAAACTCGTTGTTGTCCTGAAGAATCCGAGATGCATCTCGTCTCCTCCTATACGAAATCATCTCGAAGTATTTCCCAAGTATACATAACCTCTTGGGAAACTATGCCTCGAACAAATGAACCCCATGGTTTGGTAAAGCTATTTAAAGTTGTCCTCACCATAAATTTTGGTTCCACTATCTCTCTGACGACTGCAAGCTCATCTCTGATTTGAGTGAATCTGACAAGGAATGATGTAACCGACTCAGAATCGATCATCTGAATGCTCTTGAGCTTGTCCTTCAAAACCATATTTCAGTTATTCTTTGGAATCTAGTAAATCTTGCATAAAGACTCATGTATATCAAATGCATAGTCTTTACTAGTCAAATGTGGAATGATGTGGTCTCTCTCCCCGTCACAAATAGTCCTTTTCTCATTTTTTTTCCTCTTCCTCAACTCTTCCACCAACACGGGAGCAATGACAGGAGGAAAAACAATGAGAGAATGAACTATATCCCATAGTTCAAGGTCCTCTAAGGAGAAAGTGATCTTGTTCTTCCAAGGGGACCAGTTGCTATCTTCGTCTATCCTATCCTCTCCCTGCATCTCCGACACCAACATTGTTGTCCACTAAATCTTACACTGGTGCTAAAAGGGAAACATGAGCATTACAATTGATGCACTCAAGTTATCTATGTGGATCCAAGTGTTCTGCACTATTTGCACCATTGTAGGGTATGTGAAAACCTATAAGGTCCAGAAGAAATTTTCTCACATATTTCAAAAATAGTTAAGAAATTCTCTAAAATGTGGATAATTTTAGGGATCAAAATTTATCTTAAAATGTAGAAACCTTGATTAAACTTACTAGTCCTTAACATGCAAATTATAAAATCCTAAAAGATAAATGGCCAAGATCCAATCTAGCCAAGTCTAATCAATGGGTGAGATTTAATCCAAAAATCTCCCTTAGGAAACCCACTTTCCTTAGTTTTCTTTATGTCCTTTAACTCACCCACAAAGTGAATTAAATGTCACTTTAATGACTTAAGTGACATATTTTACTTTTGACTTAAATCTCCTAAGTCAAAGTGAAATTAGAACATAAAGTAAAGTATTAAGGGTAATAGTCTCCCCCTATCCAAGGTACCCACTTTCCAAGGTACCCAAATCTCCACACTCCCTCTTATCGAGGAAATTTACCTTCACCACCAATCTCATCCCTGCAGTGTACATGGTTGCCTACTAGAAAATACTCGGTGAGTATGGTTGTACCATGATTATCAAAAGTAGTCTTTGACACAGATCTCCTCAAGCTATAAAATCTATATATGGAATTGCATCTCCACCTATCCAAGATCATCTAGATCTTGGTATCATACCAAAGATCTCAACCTTGGTCTCCCACCAAGGATTTCTACCTCTTGGCATATCGTCAATGACACTACTCTTGGAATCTCACCAAGAGTCACTCTCTTAGAATCTCACCAAGAGTCTCCCCCTCTTGGCACCTCACCAAGAGTATCTGGATTTGGCCATCTCACCAAGATCCTCAACTTGGCGTCTCACCAAATGACTTCCACCTGAAGTGGATCCTAAAGATGATCTTCCCGTCTCTGTAGCCAAGTGAGGATCAAGCCTCTGTGGTGACCTGGTCCTCCTTCTCAACAATGTTTGATGGTCCAAAGTCCCTGCACCAACCCTCAGTGTGGGAAACTCTCAAATTGAAGTAATGATGTAACCAACTCAGAATCAAGCATCTAAATTCTCTTGAGCTTGTCATGCAAAACCAACTTTTGGTTATTGTTTGGAATCTGGTAAATATTGCATAAAGACTCCCACATATCGAATGCATAGTCTTTACTATTCAAATGTGGAATGATGTGATCTCTCACCCTATCAGAAATAGCAGTGACAGGAGGAAAAAAAATGTGAGCATGAACTATATCCCATAGTTCAAGGTCCTCTAAGGTGAAAGTGATCTTGGTATTCCAAGGGGACCAATTGCTAGCTTCATCTATCCTATCCTCTGCCTGCATCTGGGACACCAACATGGTTGTCCACTAAATGTTACATTGATGCTAAAATTGCACAAGAACACTACCTCACTCCATCAACATAGGTGTGAAAAGAGGAAATAGAACTACAAAATCACTCCTGACCAAACAAGTGTGATAAG
>WSFP011581462.1:0-10483 GCA_009831015.1 Picea engelmannii | reverse complement strand
ACTTTCTTCAAGGGTTGACATCAATGACAACCAACCCAATTAATCAACACCTACAAAATATATTGCCCATTTATCAAACACTTTTAAAGTAGCCTGTGGTATCAGTGGCATCTCATCCCTTCTGGATGGCTTCCCAACTCTTTGACAAACATCACACTTCTGACAGTATTCTTTTGAATCCTTATGAACTATTGGCCACCATAATCCTGCGCGCAATACCTTCTACGCGGTAACTTTCCCTGTGTAGTGTCCTTCTGCAATCCCTTCATGCGCTTCTGCCAAAATAATGGATCTTTCATTCTCCATCACACCTCTTCAAGATGTTATCTGCTCCAAGTTTGTATAAATGACCTGCAATCAACTGATAATTTGCAACTTTGACCACCAATTTTTTCTTCTGCGTAGTAGTAAATTCTCTTGGTGCAAAGCATGTACTCAAAAACTCAATAATGTTAGAAATATATTCATCTGCAATTTGTACTGAAAACACTTGTGCATTTGGAAAGTTGTCTTCTAAGTTACTGGGTTCTTCTCCATTAGTTATCCTAGACAAGTGATCTGAGCCTGCATTCAATCTTCCAGGCTTCACCACAACCTCAAAGTCAAATTCTTGAAACAAGAGTATCCATCTACATATCCTCCCCCTCAACACCGACTTATTAACTAAGTATCTTAGAGTTGAATGATGTGTAAACATATTAAAGTGTTGACCTAACAAGTAATGTCTATATTTCTGCAAAGCATACACCATAGCTAGGCTTCTCTTTCTGTAGTGTTATAGTTATGTTATGAATCTGACAATTTTCTGCTTGCAAATGCAATAGGGTGATCTATATCACCTTCTCGTGGTTGGGTTAATACTGCTCCTAATGCAATTGCAGATGCATCTACATGCACATGAAATTATTTATCCCAATCTAAAAATACTAAAATCGACGCAGTAACCATCTCCCTCCTTCAAAATATCCAGACTCTTCTGGCATTCATCATTCCATTGGTACTTAGTATCCTTCTTCAACAACTTCTCCATTGGCGCAGTGATCTATGCATATCCCCTTATCAATTTTCTGTAATACCCTGTATGGCCCACTGTACTCTTCAACTGGCGCACTGAACTTGGTGGTGGTAAGTTAACTACGACAACAATTTTGGTAGGATCAACCAACAGACCTTGTTTACATCGTCTCCTGAAGACCATCTTAGGATCAACTACTTACTCTACTCATCCGGCTCTTGAAGACCGTTGATCGAGTTTTCTAGAGGTGAGCAGAGATTAGCTCTTAAATGTTTCTGTCTTTCAAGAAGTTCTTTGTGCATGTAAACGAGATTAGGTTTGTCTGGACTTAGGTCATAATCGACCTCATCCTCCTCCCACGTCATCATCTTGTCAAATCCAATGAAAGTTTGTGTGACTTCTTCGCTAGGTATCTCCTTCATGACGTGATCTGCTTACGTCAGTGCCTGCAGGGGAAAAGACTATATTTTTGAATTACCACTATGAATTAAAATGAATCCACCTAACTAAAATACCATATTCATGTAGAGAAAATTACTACTATGAATCAAAATGAACCCACCTGACCAAAATACCATATTCATGTAGAGAAATGTTTGATAAGCTTCCAATAGCAACCCAACTCTTAACGTTAAAAGTTTAAGCATTCTATTATAGTAATAATAAAGGGGAGGCTGAATCTAGGGATGAGAACTAGTTAGCATTCAAGAGTTGATATAATAGTTTCATTTTATGCTTTCAGTTGAGATTCAATTTCTTACTTCTCACCTATACCAACTCTTGAATGCCAACCGATTTTCCTCCCAACCTCTCTCAGGGAAAACTTATTCCCTTGAGACCCCCGAGCTACATGAACTCACAACCTCTCTTTAACCGAGAACCCCTAACAATATAATACCAATTCTAGATTCAACTAAGTCTTGCTCCATTAGAAATTTTGGCAACATTTCACCCATCGCCCCCCCACCTCCATGATTTTTCCCTTTCTATTTATATAACTCCTCCCCATTGACACCTTTCCTTCTCATGCAAAAAACCCTTATTTTATTTTCTTAAGAAAAAAAAACCTCTATTATGCATGGGCTATGTGGTGCCTCCTCCCATTACTCCCCCCTTATTACTTTATATATATAATTAATTTCCTCCTCCCATTTCCCCCCTTATTACTTTATTTTAATTAATTTCTTTATTATTATTATTATTATTATTATAACATCCCCGTTATAATCCCCAGTTTAATTAATGCATAACGTAGATGTGAAATGTGGCTATGGCCAAACGATGTAATATGTGAATTGTATTTACATTTTTAAATAAGTAAAATGTAACACCAGATGTTGGGGGACACAGACAAAGATGGGGGCTTATTTTTCCACAAGAGAGAGGAGTGTTTAAGAGGGGTCCAAGGAGGAAATTATTTATGAGTATTAATCCAAACCCATATTTTTGAATTTTATTATCATTGGGGAAAACCTTCTGATTTTCCCTTAAGTGTATGAGAATCCAATCATTAAACTCATGTAAGAGGGTGAGTGTAAAAATTCACATCCCATAGTTATTGGGAGAATGGAGTTGAAGTACAATCAAAATTGGGCATAGTGAGCAGCTAGTTGGCATGGGGAAAAGGAAATTTGTATGGCCAAAGAGGAGAGCTTTTACAGAATGATTTTGCATGAACAACAAGTAGAGAACATGAAGAGAAAGAACAATAGATCTAGAGCAAGAAGATTGGGCAAATTATGGAGCATGTTGGAACATTTTTTGAGTGTTTTGGAGCTGAAGTCTAAAGAACTAGGTTGTTAGGCCTGAAGAGTGAACTCTTGGGTGAGTTGCACTGTAACAAGAAGTGCTTGTTGTTGTTTTACTAGTAGTTTTTCCTAGTAGTGAATTCCCTTGAGATCCCAATAGTGATATTCCTAGTTACCTATGCCAGAGAGAACCTGATAAACGAATGGGATGCCTAGTGGACTAAGAGTAGTGAAGGGGTACATTCTTTAGGTTGGGTAGGTCAAGAGAAAGAGAGCTAGTGGAAATTGGGATAGTTGTAGGAGAATACCAATGGATCGTGGGATATCTAAGTTATGCATGGATAGTGAGAGACACCCTTTTCCTGTGGATTCTTAGCCCCAGCTCGAGGGTGACTTGTTGTTGAGATCTAGAACAACAAATTTATGGTTGGGTGGAACTTCCATTTGAAGCAGCAGGTTGCACCATTGTTTTAGAAAGATAAGTGTTTGTCTATTTTCTAAGTTAATTTATGAGTTTAGTCATTGTACATTTTCACTCTTTGAATGGGAATGAGTTATATGTTGTTGTATTGAGTTATTAGTTGCATTCATGTTCATTTAGAATGTTGTAGATGCATTTAATTATTTGGTATCAGAAACTAGATAAATCTATGTATAATTCATAGTTGGTAAGCTACAAAGATTTTAGTTAGCAATTTTTTTTTGAATTTATGCATATTGCGCATAGTAAAGTTCCTTAGTTAAGTTGGGAACGTTATAGATTGGTATCCGAGCTCAAGTTTCAACTTCGATCTTGTATGGGCCAAGAGATAACATGATTTCGACAAAAAACATTATTACAGAGTTTCAATGTGACAAATTTGGGAAAAATAATGGAAATAAAGTGAAATCCACAAAATTTGTGAGCAAATCTGAGTTAAAATCACCTCAGAACAGTGAAAGAGGGGATTTGTGATGTTAATCTTTAGGTCACAAAGTTATTTTTATCATGGGAGGTCATTTTTCGCAAAATGGCGACATAAGAGTTGGTGTATCGATGGTCCAGATCACATCCGATCAGTGGATTGATGATCGATATTCATTCTAGAATGAATAAAAATTTCCAAGTGCACCGACGAAAAATGTGAGAAAATTAAAAAATTTCAAATTTTATAAATTTCAAAATTTTTGAGAAATTTCATATAGTGATGATGTGGGTCGTAGCTTGACGTGGATTGACAAAGTCCATGGTGGCAGAAGGTAAGGGTTGCAATATTGAGTTTGAGGAATTGACGACCCGGATCATTTCAGATAGTAATATCGACGGTCTAGATCAAGCACGGGCTTGGTGATCCAAAATGGATCTAGGAAGGAAAAAATTCAAAGCTATCAAAATCAAATGAAACCAATGCCATTGCGTAGGGCTCGTCGTGCCAATTCTGGCCATATATTTTTTATCCGAAAATGGACATTGTATGCGAAAGCTATCGCGTTCTAAACTTTTTCCCAAACATACAAAAAGTCAAAGGTCAAAGTCAACTGGTCAAAGGTCGTACAATTGACGTGGCAGATGATGTCAGCAGTATGTCATGATGACGTCAGCAAGGTGACGTGGTAGCACCAGGAGCTGACACGTGTCAATGATTTTTGGCATTTTCGGGCTGAGTTGGCACAGTATGGAAGTGACACGTGATAGGGTGACACATGGTAGTACGAATGCTGACATGGCACTGTATGGATGATGACGTGGCGCTGTACAAATGCTGACATGGAACTGTACAAATTCTAACATGGCACTGTATGGATGATGATGTGGTAATGTACAAATGTTGACGTGGCAATGTAGGATGATGATGTGGCACTATATGGATGATGACATGGCATTGTACGGACGATGACATGGAAACTGATTAGGCTGGTTGACATGGATCATGCCAATGACGAGGTGACACGTGGCCCAATGAGGAGGCACATGCGACACCTTCTGTAAGGTCAAAGAGGTTTGGCAGTTTCCACCAAATCTAGCGGTTACCACCAAATCTGGCGAGAATCCTCCAAATCTAGCGAAATCTCGCTAAGTTTAGCTAATTGTCGCTAAGTTTGGCTACCTGTCGCTAAATTTGGTAGAGTCTGGCTTATTTAGCTACGCACAAAAATCGAGAAAAAAATATTTTTTGGCACGCAATTCAAGATTGTATGGATTTGACAGGTGCAACATTAAGATTCATGCCGAGGGGAGGTCTTGAGGGCCTGTTTAGAAGTAAGTTGACTTTATACTCAAAAGTTACAGAATTTTAAGAGGATTCTGAATATGGCTTCTATTTTTTCATCAAAGTAGTTGAACAAAAAAGTGCCTTCGGAGCCCATGATGTTGAACCAAGCATAGTCGAGTTCATACTCAAAAGTCTCAGAATTACCCGTTCCAACCAATGATGATGTTTGTTTCTATCTAGAAGTTGCAGATCTGAAAAGTGGTTTTAGGAGATGTTGTGTAAGCCTTTCTTTTATATTCTTAAAGCATTGAAGATTAATAAGAAGCCTCCCCCACTGAGGCAAAGGCCCAGAGACGTAGGCAAACTTGTGCCAAACTCTGTTATCAATCTTGGTGTTATGGTTTATTGTTTTTACTTCTTATATGGCTGCAACATTCTTTCATTAAGATTCTTCTCTTTCTTATTAAATCCTAAATGGTAAAATAACTCATGCATAAACTTAACCAAAGTCTTTAAAAGATCAATTTTGGATCAAGTGGTATCAGAGCAGGTTGACAATTGGTTGTTTGAGTTTGCATGATTACTAGGAAAAAGATAAGTCGTGGTGAAGGAGAGTTTGTAGAAGGATATCCTGAGATTGGATCAAGAAAGAGGACATCCCAAAGTGAGATGATGACATCGGAAGAAGGACTTTCTCAAAGTGAAAGAGAGTTTCAAAAAACTTTATTTGCCATGTCAGAGATGGTAAAAGTATTGTATGATGATTACTTGGAATATAAGAGACCGGTTCAAGGGGAATCTTCAAAGAAAGCCAAAAGTGAAGAAGGATAGGACCCTCCTAAAACTCCTCCTTCACCTCCTTCATCTCCATCTTCTTCTTCTTCTTCAAGTACAAGCTCAACTTCTACTGCAAGAAAACATTCTCATAAACATAAGCTTGATATGCCATTACTTAAACTTGATGTAAAATTTGTTTTGCCTATGTATGATGGTGAAGTTAATGTTGAGAAACTTGATAACCGTGTTAGACAGATGGAGGTATATTGTAATGTGTATAAAATAAAAGATGAGGCAACCAAAATCAAATTGGCATCGCTTCGTCTTGAAGGCACAACTCTCATCTGGTGGCAAAGTAAAATGCAACATGGAACTCAACAAGTTGGTAAGATTTTTCCATCATGGCATGATTTTATTTCTGCACTTAGAAAACAATTCTATCCATTGGGATATAAGGAAAAGGATTTAATTGAATGGAAAATCCTTAAGTTAAGAAAATGATAGTCGATGCAGGAATATACATATGAATTTCTTAAGATGGCTTTGATGTTAGATGTTCCATTGACTACACAAGAAACTCTTATGAAGTACATAGGAGGTTTGTCTGCTTATATTCCTAATAATGTATTTATGTTTGGACCTACTAATCTTGATGAGGTTTCTGTTCAAGCAACATATATTGAAGCAGGGAAAACTAGAGTTAATGTATCATGGGAATCATCTTTAAAGAAAGAAGGCAAAGACAAAGGGAATGGGAAGAAAACAAACTCAACTACAATGAAGGAAGATAAGCTCTCTTGGAAGCATTGCAAGAAACAAGGGCACGATGATGAGCATTGCTGACAATTGCACCCAGAGAAGAGACCGAAATGGTTCAAAGAGAGGAAAGGGAGGCAAAAAGTTGCAATAGCAACACAGCCTACAAACTTGGGGTATGATTCAAGTGATGAGTCTAAAATCACGACAGTTGGTTTGGCATGTAAAATTGGTGATGGTTTTGATTCAAGAAGTAAGTGGTTTCATATAAGGGTCATAATGAAACATACTAAGATCGATACATTGATAGATAATGGATCTTAATCTAACTTAATTTCAGAAGAAATGGTTAAGAAATTGGGATTAAACACTAAGATGCATCACAAACCCTATTCACTAAATTGGATAAGAAAAGATCACAAATTTCCCATAACGAAACAATGTATCATAAAGTTTGCAATTACATCTAAGTATGTGGATGAAGTAATATGTGATGTGGTGCCACTAGAAACATGTGGAATGGTCTTAGGTAACCCTTATTTATATGATCGCAAAGAAATCTTCTACATGGAACATAATCAATATCACTTAACTAAAGAAGGGACAAAATATGTTGTACATGCTCATCATATAAAAGCAAATCAATCTCTTCTAACAATGGAACAATTAAAGAAGGAAGCTTATGCAAGAAATACACCTATAATTGTGCCAAGTAAAGCAGTTGATCTTAACCATGAACATGAGATGGTTGTAGGATGGGAGTTCAATCATACTTTGCTTCAAGATAAGTTAATGTCGTGCAAGCCCGTCAAACATATTGGTTTAGTTTCAGTCATATTTATGATGTTATCATTGCTAATGTTTTCTACATGGATGGTAGTGGGTTCAGTAAGATGTGAACGAGTTCAAATGGCTGACAATATACTTTAAGTTGTCATGGTTATTATGCAATTGATTATGATGCGATAGGTGCACAAGACAGAGTTTAAAAACAAAGTACAAGTGGGGAGGCCTATCCCGCACTTGATGATTGGTTAATATCCTTTTGGAGGACCAAAAGGTCTTAGTGGGGAGGAATGATCCAAAATGGATCCAAGAAGGCCAAAATTTCAAATTTCTCAGAATCAAACGTAACCAACGCCATTGCGTAGGGCTCGTCGTGTCGATTTAGGCCATATATGTTTTTTACGAAAATGAACACCATATGTGAAAGTTATCATGTTCTGAAGTTTTTCCCAAACAGGAAAAAGTCAAAGGTCAAAGTCCGTAAAAACGACATGGAAGATGATGTCAACAATATGTCATGATGAAATCAACACGGTGACATGGCAACACCAGGAGCTGACATGTGTTAATTATTTTTGGCGTTTTCGGGCTGAGTTGGCACGATACGAAAGTGACACGTCGCAGGGTGACATGTGGTAGTACGAATGCTGATGTGGCATTGTACAGATGTTGACGTGGAACTGTACGAATGATGACATGGAACTGTATAGATGTTGATGTGGCACTGTACAGATGTTAACGTGAGCACTCTACGGATGATGACATGGCACTGTACACATATTGATGTGACACTATACAGATGATGATGTGGCACTGTATGGATGATGACATGGGATTGTACGGATGATGACATGGCAGCTGACTGGGTAGGCTGATGTGGCTTAGGCCAATGATGAGGTGACACATGGCCCAATGAGGAGGTGCCATGTGGCACCTTCTGAAAGGTCAAAGAGGTTTGGTGGTTTCCATCAAATCTGGCGGGAATCCTCTAAATCTAGCGAAATCCTGCTAAGTTTAGCCAACTCCCACTAAGTTTAGTTAACTGTCGCTAAGTTTGGCTAACTGTCGCTAAATTTGGTGGAGTCTAACTTATTTAGCCAGGCACAGAAATTGAGAAAAAATAGTTTCTTGGCATGCAATTCGAGACTGTACGAACTGTACGGATCTTACAGGGCATAACATTGAGATTCGTGTTGAGGGGAGGTCTCGAGGGCTTGTTCAGAAGTAGGTCGACTTTATACTCAAAAGTTGAAAAATTTCGAGAGGAGTCTGAATATGGTTTTTGTTTTTGCATCAAAGTAGTTTAATAGAAAAGTGCCTTTAGAGCCCATGATGTCGTGCCAAGCATAGCCGAGTTCGTACTCAAAAGTATCAGAATTACTTGTTCCAGCCAATGGTGATGTTTGTTTTTGTGCAGAAGTTGCAGATATGAAAGGTGGTTTCAAAAGCTGTTATGTAAGCCTTTCTTTTGTATTCTTAAAGCATTGAAGATTAATAAGAAGCCTCCCCCACTGAGACAATGGACCAGAGACATAGGCAAACTTGTGCCAAACTCCATTATCAATCTTGGTGTTATGGTTTGTTGTTTTTACTTCTTATATGGCTATAACATTATTTCATTAAGGTTCTTCTCTTTCTTATTAAATCCTAAATGGTAAAATAGTTCATGCATAAACTTAACCAAAGTCTTTAAAAGATCAATTTCAGATCACTTGGGTAGGAAAATCCTAATTCAATAGCTTTGTGGGAGGCAAGTCCACAAGTAGGAGAATGTATCGCAGGAGGTGTCTGTGAAGGTTTGCGGGTTGCAGCTCATGGGAAAACCTTAAGTTCGTGTTTTGACAACTATGGGAAATGTCCACAAAGGAAAGGTCATCCAGGTTTGTGGGTTGCGACTCATGGGAAAAACTTAATTTCGTGCTTTGATAGCCGTGGGAAATGTCCATGAAGGAAAGGCTGTGCAGGTTTGTAGGTTGTAGGAAGGTCTTGGTGGAAGGTAATTTTACATCCCATGGAGAATAATCCGCGAAGAAGAGTCTTCCAGGCTTGTGGATTGTGGGCTGCGAGGAGTCATAAAAAGGTGTCCACTCGATGTGCCGAGGGGAATAAACCACAAAGAATAATATGATTGGCTCACGGGTTGTGGGCTGCGGGAAATTGTAAAAGTGTGTTAAGTTGACCCATCTGGGAAAATCATCCACTAAGTAGAATTTGATTGGCTTGCGAGTTTTCCAGTTGTGGGTTTTGGGGAATTCAGGACACATGGTAATTGATATTCTCGATGAAAAAGGTTCACGGAGGTATTTCTTAGAGGTTATAGGTTCGAATTGACAGTTTGTTACAAGAAAAATATGAAATTCCACGAAAATTGTAGTTTTTGGAGGTCATCAACTTACAAAGCGATTTTGAGGCCTAAATGACATTTTTAGGAAGTCAAAATCACAAGAGCTGTAAGTATCTTTGGTACACACAATTTTGCAGCTTAAATGAAAGAGATAATCGAGAGATCTCCAATAAGTTATTACGGGCGCAAAATATTATGAGAAAGTTGTAGCAAAAATAGCTAAGGGCATAAATTAAGCGCCAATTTGCTTCTAGAGGGCATAACTTCTTGCTCTAAAGTCAATTTGGGGCAGAGGAAAAGTCTATGGAAATCTTATGAACCATAGAAGACAACAATGAAGCTAGATTTGGAATCTGGGTACATAAAAATGTGCAAGAAGAAAAATAAGACACATGTAACATATAGGGTTAAAAAGGGGAAAATAATGAAAACTTGCACATACAATAACTATTAGCTCAAAGCCCAAATTTGGGAAAATTAATGGTTGTTGGAAAGGTATCGAGGAGGATAAGACATTTGTCCACCCAAAAAATTGATTTGAGAAGTGGAAATTGCAGTCAACTCAAAAGAAGATGAATGGTGGCATTAAGGAGTAGGAAATTTATGCATTCTTTTTCCAAAAATGTGTATGTATATATTTTTGTCTAGCAAAATAATATTTGCATGTATATTTTAGAATTTATAAGTATGGGAAGTCAATTTGGTTCTATAGCCATGAGGAGGGTCCTACATGATGCCCAAGGGTCCTACAACCATGAGGAGGAGGTCATAGGTCTACATGTTAGCATGGGAAATGATGAGACATAGTCCAATGGAAGAGGAGACAAGCATTGTAGATTTTAACCTTGTATAATTATGTACTGCA
>WSFP011581459.1:0-10483 GCA_009831015.1 Picea engelmannii | reverse complement strand
GAGTAATGGAGAGTGACAGCAAAGTACGGAGGTGGTATGGAAGGGTGGTTTGGTGGCTTACTTTGAGGGGGTTGTAGGTGGTAAGTGGTAAAGAGCGGGGGGGGGCGGCGTCCGAGTTAACAAAAATGCGCCACGTTAGGAGGGGCCCGCCCAGGAAATACCACCTGCTCAGACCCCCTACACCGATAAAGGAAGAATGGTCGGGGGGGGTTCGATATCCACTACCAGCCATAGATCTGAGCACGCGTTGATGGATTGTTGAGATTAGCGTGCCTTTTAGCACAAAGTTGCAAACATAATATATCACCACAAAACTTAGGATAGATCCTTTTTATGGGTTTTTCGCTGCTCCCCTTCCTTCATTTTTGTCACCAAGGGGTCAAAATACAACATTTTAACACAAATCAAAGGATTTAACCAACTTTACATCAATCTTATTGAAATGAAAAGAATACTAACCTATATCCTACTCTAATCACCTAGAAGAATTAACCCAGATTAAACTGTTGGGCTAAATAGTTAATCTAACCTAGGATGTTTGACCAAGTTTAAACAGTTTGATCAAACTTATTCACTAACCTATCTAACTTGGCCAAGATTAGACTGTTTAGCCAAGTTTATTCACTAACCTATCTGCATAAATTCAAAGGTCTTGACTATGGTTTAGATAGTATGAATCAAGTCATTCTTAATGCATGGGGTTTTATCCTTATTCTTTTCCTACCCTCTTTTATTCTTTTATTTCTTTTTCTTTTTCTTTCTTTTCTTTTTCTTTATTTTTATTTTTCTTTTCTTTTTCTTTCTTGTGTAAATCATTTGCAGAATAAAATATTATTTACAACAAAAATACAACTAGAGAGAGGGATTTCTAGTCACCACTTGATCCTATGAAACATAGGGTTATAACACACCATATTCAAATTAATTGTAAAAGTACCTTGAATAATTCCTCCAAGTTAACAGATTGTTGTTTTACCAGGTTTGCATTGGCAATGACGTGTCATGAGAGACCATTATTATCTTTCACTCACCCACTAGCCTCACTACCATTTTGGTCTTCTTACTCGATAAGGTTACAATACTAGAACAATGTAAATGTAAACACATATCTGAATTCCTCTTCTTGGTTATGCTCATCCACAACTTTTGTAACAACCCATGGGTTAGTAGACTCAGGAAACATATTTGTGCCTTTTTTTTAAGTATCTATGTCACCCATGCCATCATGTGGTCACCACATCATTTCTTCCAAATTTATTTCCTCCACAAAATCTTATTCTTTTCTCAACAATACACTTTATTGATATTTAATTTTGGGGTTGGATAAAGCTCCTTCAATTTCTCCTCTCATCCTATACATCGTCTCGCACTCTAAATGTAATTTAGGACCATCACCTATCACCAAAAAATATTTCTTGGTGCAAATATTTTATATTTCTTCTTTCCACCAGTTCTTTATGATCTCATCACATATTTGTTGTCAGTTTTATCATTCTCTTCTAGATTCCACTTCCTTTGTCATCACCAACCCTTTTAGTATCTTATGACACTAAATCTATCATCAGGTCCTCCTACTATTACACCGCCCATGCAGAGCTTATGATTCCATCTCTATGGGGCTAGGAAACATACCTCACTCCATCATCAACATCTTTATCCACATTGGTGTTTCTTCTATCATCCTTCCATGTGGTTATTTGTTAAACAGTTTCAATTCCTTGGACAAACATTGATGACATTCTATTGAAAATTCCAAAGAATAGCCTTTTATTGGATTTCTATACTAGAAATCCATCGCTTGGGTCACTTTGTGTCACGCCATTGAATATTTACCAAAATTTTAGTGGTACACTCAACTCTACATGGTGAATAACACCATTGATGTTGAATTCTATTGATGTTGAACTCTAGGAGCCTTTCCAACCATTCATGCAAATTCACTGGAATTTCTTGCCACAATATTACATACAAACACTTGAAAAAATATTTCTCTTTAAATGTTGCAACATCCTCCCCTACGTATGCACATTCTTGGTAGAAAAAATCATGAATCCTTCCTTTGATCCAATCTTGAATCTCAGGTTTCTCTAACCTCCACTACATCACTATTACTCTGTATTAGCTAAGGTCATGGCAATGGAACCATGTTTCTTACTTTGTGACAAACATGAGGTTAGCAAAAGGTGTCCAACAATGGCTAGATATAGTCTACTATTCCAACATATTTAACTTTTTAAACAAGAGTGGTTGAATAGAGTGATGGACCGCTTGGCATAATATCCTTCAACACGTAGTGAGAGTACAACTTATTATTCTTCTTTCTTATAGTTGAAGAATGCACATACACCTCCACTAAACTCTTTGAGGAGATTAGTTGATATCACTACGAACAAAGGTTTATGGGCATCCTAGAATTCTCCTAGGAATCCTTTCCATTCGTTTTGCAGACTCAACCTCAGTTTCACCTATAATAATGCAGTTTAATTCACTTTCAAGCATTACATAGATATTATTCTTCATGGTTACAGGAATGTCAAACTATATAAACTTAGTTAAAAGATATTATATATTTTTGTATACCTTACGTCTCATTTTGAGAAGGGACATTCCTACAACGTCTGGAATTGAACATTATAAATCCACTACAACAAAAAACAAGGGATTTATTCCATATAGTTAGAGATGTGGCAGAAACCTTGCAGAGCTTATTGTTGATCAACAACATGCCTGACTAACTCTGGATCAGATCGTGTAGATGAAACTTAGGTTGCATTGTTCTCAAGAATACGAGACAACGAAGGGAGAAATTGAAACACAAATAGATTGGACACCCATACAAACCAAAATAAAATGCTTTCCTTGCCTCAATATGAGAGTTGCATCGCATGCATGAGTTAGTGCGTCAAGGTTAACCACACTTTCCTTAAGTGAACCTAGGCCAAATGTGGCATTGGCATCAATCAGTCGGCCTCTTCAGATTGTGGCATCCATTAGTCGGGCACTTCAGATTCATAAAGATATGGCTAAAATGACACAATTGCAGCAATATGAAATTTTTTAATCCCTACTGAAACCCTAAGCAACAATATGACACTTGTTAATGGAACTTGACAATGATTTATTTTATACAGGCTAATTAAGTAAAAGTAATCATATTAAATAAATGTGAAAAAGTAAACAAAGGAACGTACTCATCGGATAAAGAAACAACACAAAATCCCTGAAACAAATAATGGAGCAGGGAAACTGCACAAATCTATCATCGGACAACCATCAGTGGATCGACAAAGGGATTACAAGTTTTACTTTGAAAATCCAATACACACACAGTCAGACAATATATTTCATAAAACCATATACACAATGCAAATACACGGTAAACCTTGAATCTATGCAACAAGATCACAATCACAATTTTGATAGAAACGTAAAGAAAATTTGATCAATAGATTTGTTGCAGGGTTCAACTATTAACTATTAACAGTACACTGTGGTGTTCCTGAGTTTATACTTTAAGGCTCTAAAGTATACTCTCAAGGCATCTGAAAAGACAAAGGAAGTTGAGGATAGAAAAAATCAATGATAGAAAGGTGAGGACTATGGTTGGTTTCTCAACTTTCTCTGCCGAAATTCCCAGTTTTCCTGAATACTGATATCTCTCTCAGTTGTTGCCCATGAACGTTCTAACTCAACCCGGTTATTTGTTGTTTGAAATATAGTGTTAAATAAATTTAGAGCGATGCTGGTTTGATCTGAAAGATCGGGTTCAATGTTAGGCTACCTTGAAACTAGTACTGTCATGAAGGATAAAGGTAAAGGAGATACAATTATGTGCTTTCATTTTAGGCTTAGATATCTCTATTTCACAATGTAAAGTGAATGATTTTTAAAACACGAATTAATAGGATGAATAAATTAAAGGTTGTTTCTTGTATCTGAGTTAAATTTAAAGGAAAGGAAACATGCATGATATGAGAAAAAACATAAAGCTATTAACAAGGTGAGGAATCAATTGAAGAGGAATCTCATGTTGTAACATAAGACTATGAAAACAGGAAAAATATTAATGAAGCATATGATATTGAAATCTAAACATTCACGGGTCTTGTATCTGTGTATAACTGATACAGAGGAAAAACTGTAAATGAATTAAATAACAAGAATAATAATTTCCATAGTAGAGGTCATACTAAATTGTAGCCAAGCATTCATCAATTAGATATATGAAAGAAAGATGAAAAGACAGGGGAACACATAACTCAGACTTGACAAAATTTGGAATCTTTATTTTGCATTTGTATTAATTCAGAGTCTCTTGAAAATTACTTCGTCACGATTCCTTTGTAGATAAAAACGCCCCTTTTTAGTCTTCTCTCCTTGTATTTATACAAGGTCATCAATACTTGAAGGTTAGCAATCTCCTACTTTTTAGGAGAAAAATAGTTACAAAACTGCAACCTTAACCATTTCATGATTAACTTTTGTGTGTCTACCATTTCAATAGTATAAGCTTTCAAACGATACTTCACTATTTAGTTGAAGTCTCTCCCTCCTTTGATCCTATACATTCAATACATTTCTCCAGAAAATAAACAAAATTGCTAGGATGTGTCGGAAGATCCTTAACTTCAAACAGATAAAACTTTCTTTGGACCTTTGGAAACTGGTCTTCAAAACCTTTATCGGAAAACATGATCACTTGCAACTTTAAATTGGGCTGTACCAACCATCTGTCTATTAGGTTGGCATTGATTTCCTTCAACTGTGAAATTTCCGCCTGAATATCCTTCAATCTCTCTTTGCAGTTCAACTGTTGTTTCACAATGATTATCTGCCCCAGTGGATCAGAGCAATCATTTATTTCAATACCTAACACTTGCTTATCCAAAGAATCAAGGATTCCCTCACAGTCATCTTTGATTTCTTTGACTATATTCTTGTTTTCGGATATGTTTGTTTCCCATACCTTGAGCATGATGTCTCCTCTTATCTATTCTGTGACAAAAAGATCTAAATTTCTCAACATCTCTCTATTTCCTGAACATGCAACTGCTTTCTGGAAGGTATTCCTTGCCACTTTAGCCTCCTTTTCCTGTAAAATAATATTATCAATGGATTTTCTTACCTCTTGAAAGTAATTCTGGATGATCTCTATTTTGGAAATCAATTTCTGTTGCTCGGCTTCTATCTTTGTATGTGCTTCCAGTGAGAGGGTCTCGAAATCCTTTAAATCTATAACCCGACCTTCTGTCAAATTTAACTTATCCTGTAGCTTCTTTACAAGCTCCTTTTGTTGAGTAACCTGCACCTGAATTGCTTGTATCCTCTGGTTCATTTCATCCAGGTTCGATTTGAGTGATTGAATTTCTTTCCTTTCAACATCTCTGGACTACTCCAATATTTTATTCACCTCTTCTCTATTTTTTTTCTCATCATTCTTTAACTGGTCTTGTAATTGAGCTATTGTGTGGTTACTCTTCTTTATCCTTGTTCTCATGTTTTCCAGAGTAAAAAGGTTTTTTTTTTCCATGGCTCCCATGGAGCCTACTACCTCTATAGAGAAATCCTCTTCTTCCAAATTATGGATATCTATCAAAGCCCTATGATTCTTCACCATACCTCTCTCTCTCATATACATCTCTTGTTTTAGAAAAACCTTCCTCTTTTTGCTGAAAAAATAATCAAAAGGAGGGATCTCATCTCTAGAGATAGGGGTGAGATCACTAACATATATGGCTCCCATCTGTGGGAGTCTAAAGGCGGACTGTAAATAGGTTAAGGAAGCTATGGGACTTCCTATCTCTGTAAATATTGTTTCCCCTACTACCTTAGGCATATTGACATCAACAGCAGATGGTGAAGGGGGAGTGGACTTACTGGACTTGGGAGGTGTCCCAGACCTCCTCTCTGTTTCCGTCTTTGGATTTTCTGTCTATAAGGCCTCTTCATTTTGCGAAGACCTTTCAGTCTCCTATGGAATTTCCTCGGGATTGATTTTATCCTGTGCTTCTTGTCTGAAACCTAGAGGAGTATCCTCTTGTTCCTGAGGAAGGGTGATTGCTTCTTCTTGTAGTAATTTGGAAAGACCACTCTGTCTATGCTTCTGGAAGGTCTGAAAACTAGCTTGCAAGTCAGACGACAAAGTCTGTACCCTCTCTAACACCTCCTCATAGGTCCTAGTCCCTTTGAACATGTCATCACAAGGGGACTTCTCATGTTCATAAGCCTTCATATTACAGTGGGCCATGTGATTTCCCACTAACTGGTAAGGGTTGTGTTTCCTTTGTTCAAGGTCTACCAACTTGACCTCCTCCAGCATTGTCGCTTCAACTTTGGAATGACCCATGTTGAGTAGTGAAAATTTCCCAATCTAAACAAGAAAAATCGGTCAAGACTTCTTTTGAGTCGTCTTTAGTTCTATCCCAATTCCACCTATTACTATTTGATGAGATACCTCCCTACACATCAATCTGTCAGGGAGGAATTTCGAGACTGCATGTGGAGGGATTGAACATCTGAAAACTCTGATGTAGGAGAAATTCTCCTCTATAAACCAGTCAGCAACTACCATGAGGCTTCCTATGACCAACTCTGAAATGCGGGGAGGTGCACAGTCGTACAACATCTGATGTAGTGGTATCACCATGAAATGAAAAATTCCATAGAATGATTCCTTGGCATTTTCTTCCCAAAGTTTAGAATGATATTCATGAATAGGTTCCAAGTAAGTCATATTCCAACTCCAATTCATCAAAGGGAAAGGAGTTGTGAAGCATATAGCATCCATGATGTATGCAGACATATAAAAGGATATTGGTCGGCCTTTGGATCTTGCAGTCTGATATTCCATGACCTCCTTTGCTATGTTATCAGACAAAATCTTATTCCAATTGAAGTTGTAACCTTCTGTTCCCTTGTGCAAAATACGTACCCATTCTGCAGGAAAATGGGTAGGACTTTTCTTCCCAAAAAGACTACATAACATCATCTCCACATAGACCATATACTCATTTAATGAGGTTGTGGCATAAATACCATGGGTGTCGGACCTGAATTTTGTTGTGTGTCTCCACCAGTCTTTGATTATGCTCGGATACGTTTGGTCTGACTCAAAACATTATTTCCTTTGAAACTCACTCACGAAATATTTATCATAAATATACTTGGGATTGGGAGACAGTTTATACATTACTTGTATATGCTCCGATCTAAAAGAGCCAATGACAATGCCTCAGTTGTCCATAATTCTTCTCGCCTACAGGTCTGTTCTCTCTAAGGCCCAACTGATCATGTCGTTATAAGTCATGAGTCGCGACTGTGTAGCTACTTTGTGAAGCTTAGACTCCGCTATGTCTTAGAGTTTGTTGTCAGTAACATGAGGGAAATTCTTAATTTCATATTCCAAAGTTTCGAAAATTTTCCTCCAGGATTTGATGGTATCGATGGCATGCGGTATTGTATCAGATACAACGTCTCCGTTTGGACTCGAACTTTCTGCAACTTCTTTGCTTTTCTTGGGTGCCTTCTTACATGCCATGATGTTTGCACTGGACCAAAAACTTGTTTACAGAGGAAATATGTATAAAAATGGATAAATGTGACTTGCTACAGATGTAAAGGATAAGAATGAAGTTCGAAACACAGGACCTTTATTAACCCTTAATTTGTGTTATAACGAGCGTACTGACATAGGCGATGAAAAATTAATCCTTTAATGGAAATATATCCCTGGAGATACGCTTTCGCGTCAAAAAATATCTCCATTTATCCGTTATTAATACTGTCGTATATCGACGATTTCAAAACTGGAGTTTCAAAAATCATTGCCTTCCTCAATTCCCGAAATGTGAAAGGCAGCTTAGTTATCACTAATCATGTTTTGAAAACAACTTAACCTTAATCTTAGACTTTGTTTAAATAAAACGCGATTTCGAATTTCGGAACTTCAGGGATCCTGTTGTCAGGAGATATGTCATAAGAAAACCTTGGATCGTGAAATTCCGATGGGATTAGTGAGGTGCTAATCATTCATATTAAAGTTTTAATTAATCAAGATTAGTGATTAATTATTTTTTTACTTTTCGGAAAATCAAGGATCGGGAATTCGAAGGTTGAGAGTTCGAAAACGCTTTAGTAGAAAGAAACCCAAATCATGAAAGATTAAGGGAAAGATGATTGCATTTAGGAGTTTAATTAATTATGGATTCAAGAGTACTTTGTAGAAAGTGACAAAAAATGTAACATTTATTTCTTCCCCCTCTTTTTTTTTTTTTAATATGTTAAATGGTTTCGAGATTTCGACATCGGGAAATTGGGGTGGTTGAAGATCATACCTCAAGAAAAACTGAATCTCGAAACCAGAAAATGAACGAAAGGCTCCGACTCCCTTTTTTGGACTAAGGGAAGCTCCATGACTTAGGAAAAGATGAAGCTTCAGTTTTAAAGGGTAGAAAAATTTAAACTTTGTGTCAACGTAGGGCTCCATCCAGGGATCTCGTCTCCTTGTGGGATGAGAAGAACATGTAGACCAAGTGCCTTCATTGGGTAATGGAGTCAATGATTCGGCTATGTGAAACAGATTAGGAGAAAAATTGAACAAGATTAGGGTCTCAACGTTAACCTTGAAAACTCTTCAAAAACAAAATTTCTGACTATCTCGAGCCGAGTTTTTAATAGTTTTCTTCTCCTAAAACTGACCTCAAATCTGTGTAAGATAATCAAAACCAAATCAACCATCCTATCAGGTTTCATGTGATTTCATTTGCATCAAGGTAATTATTTGCGTTGTGTCTGGTAAGGAGATTCCAGAAACCTTTGATAAAAATTTAGCCGAAAAGAAGAGAAATTACCAGAGCATTTTGTAACTCATGTATAACATCTTTTATCAGATATGAGGATATTTCTTCACTGCTAGCGAGCCTGTTCAGTACCCTGGTGAAGTTATCTGACTTCCCACATTGAATTTCCTTTCACCACTTCATTGTTTCTGATCAGGGGATCAAATTTTGCTCAGTTTTCAAAGTGCTCGAAATGTGACGAAAACAGTGTCATTGCGTCTGTCTCGTCTTCCTGATTCCGGCGGTATATTTACTTTCGCAAACGGAGTCCGTATGGAGGAGATATCACGATCTGTCCGCCAAGCCAAACAGGTAAAAATTTGGGATGCTGACTGTACCTGTCCGTATAGTCCGTACGGCCACGTGGCAAGGCCGTACCATCATGATGATGTGGCAGAGGAAAGATGTGGCGTGTTTTTATTGGTTGGTGGTTGTCCAATCGGATGTTGACACGTGTCGTACTGAAAGAGAATGGTATGAGGACACGTGGCCCAATGCTTGGGTGCCACATGTCCCTCATTGATTGGCCTATAATTGCTATGTAAAACTAATGGAGGCCGCGGGGTTCGACCCCCGGACCTCCCACAACATAATTCCTTTACAATTTCCGCTAACCGTTATGCCGACCGTTGGTTCTTGTTCCATATACCGACGCACATGTATTTAAGTTTACTTGTTGTATTATGTGGAAAGGGGTCGAGTCGGGGCTAAACCCCAGCCCGTGGTCGTTACACATTACAATATGACCATGTTTTATATAGTCGCACGGGGTCTATGTTATATAGCCCGTGGCTATGGCTCCACTATACACATATATAACCATGTAATATTAATATGTGCACGATTGTAATACATTGTATTCTATTGTAATGTATTTTAATACATTGCGTTGGATATAGTCATGTGTTAGCGTGGGGTTTTGAACCCACGACTCATATGTTAAGTGTTGGCGCGCGCGGTTCAAATGACTTAACCTCTTTTTTCGCCCAGCCATTGGTTGCATGAGCCATATGCCCGAGTGCCGAGGCGGTTGGGGGCTGGAGGCGCCCTAACCGTCCTACGGTTTGCACCGTTGGTGCGGTTGCACCAGGTGCCAAGTTTTTACGCTTAAATGAGCGTGTGTGCCAGGTTTGAAGCACAAGGGTGTGAATTGTAGAACCAGAGACAACAAAGTTGAAGAGGGAGATTTCAAGAAGGCTATCTTCTTCATTTTTCAACCGTTTCAGGTGCCGAAAGAGCCCAGACAGGGGTTTTGGGACGCTGCGGAGCCATTGGAGCAGTTGGTTTGTCATTTTGAGCATTGTAAGGCATATTTTTTAGCACTTTGAGCAATTTAATAATAATGATCCATTGGAAGCTGAACCAGGAGATGTAGCCCGGAGTGGGGTGAACTCCTTTATCAAGTTGTTGTGTTTATGTCTGATGTTCAATGTTTTATGTTGTTGTCTATGTGTATTTCTACATAAGTAATCCTTAATTATGTTTTGCAAATTGATCCGGTTGCTTTAAACACATAACATTTCACTTGCAATCTTTATTCAAGTTTTTCAAGTCTTCTTCAATTTTAGATCAAGTTGGTATCAGAGCACTGGTTTTGAAGACTTGATTGTTTGCAAGTTTTGTTTCTGATGCTCACAAGGTTGAAA
>WSFP011581454.1:0-10483 GCA_009831015.1 Picea engelmannii | reverse complement strand
GGGGTTTCAATCACTTAAAATAATAGGAGATAATTAGTGAATAGAGGAAGGGGAGGGGGCATTATATCCATGTGAAAGTTTTCCACTACATTCCATAGTGTCATCTAAATCACTACATCCAACAACAAAAAAATCTAACATAAAATAAAACCCTAACTTTTTTTAGAAAAGAAGTTTAGTATTTCACCACATAGTGAAATGATGAGTTAGAGAGAAAGACCTACCTATGTGCTAATGCCCATTGGTGGTGAACTCTTGAGTATTAGGTTAAGGCCATTTCAAACTTCTTCCCACTGTGCAATTGCAATAGGTGCCCAAAGGTTATGATTTTCAATTAAATGAGACTTTCAAACTCATTGCGGTTTAAAACATGGCTTTGACTTTCTCTTTCTTTATGAACTTCGTGCAATGCTAGAAGCAATAAACTATGCGGTGGTTGCATAAAGAACTTATGAACCTTGGTTAATTTGTGGCAAGTTCCATTCTTATCATATTGTTTGAAAGGTTGAAAAGGGCATCCAACAGTAAAAGTTACCAAAGAAATGAAACTTTTTTTTCCAGAGAAAATTCCACATTATATTAAAAATAATATAATCCGTTTACAATTTTAGTCCTTCACTGTAATAGGCTATCTGAGTACAATTAGAATTCAAAAAAGAAGCAGACTTATAAAAGTCATTTCCAAAAGGTCTTCTTAGAGACTTGCTACAAAAGATCTATAGTTTTGCCAATACAAAATCTCTCTCAGAGAGGGATACATCCAGCAAACATAACAACAAAGCACTGACTCAAAGAAGGAATCAAAAGTTAATATAGATTTAGAAATTGGGTAAGGCCCTCTTGGCCATCCTCCCAATTATTGTATGAGATATGCCCTTGGCGAAGGAAAAGTGCCTTTTTTGAAAGGTTGTGAGCTACCTTGTTTTCTTCTCTAAAAATGTGAGCAAATGATAAAGTTCTAAAGAGAGGGATGAGTTCAAAGATTCTTTTCTTCCAGCTGTACAAATTAGCCACCATGATTGATCCTTTTCCATTAAGCCAGTCAATAACGATCTTAGAGTCCCCCGACACAAATAAGTCAAAACCAGAAAGTCTTGTGGCAAGAGTTAGAGTTGCCCAAGCTCCCATAAGCTCAGCCCTGGAGTTTGTGCTGCTTCCACAGTTTAAAGTCCATATATATTCTGTGAGATCATCAATCTTTAAGACTCCACCAACTCCACAAAGAGTACCATTATGTTGGGAATCTTCGTCAAACCAAGCGAGAGCTTTGTCCAGTGGAAGCATTGTATCCGATCTCCTAGATTTAGGGACTTTTTGAATTTTTCCCAACGACCCTAAAACTCCTAAAACAAGGTATGAAATTCTCTGCAAAGGAGTTCTATCCTCAAAAATATAATTATTTCTGTCCAACCAATGTTCCAACAAATGAAGGTAGGAAGAGTTTGATGTTTATAATTCTGAGAAACCCAATTTTGTAAGCAATCATTTACCGAAATTCCATTCCATCCATGATTGAATTTCATGACTTTTTTCACTTCCTCCCAGACTGAAATGGTGAAAGGACAGTTAACAAAAATATGATTGGTTGTCTCTCCCTTTACTCTGCACAAATAACACATTCTAGGCCCCTTCCACCCTCTTTTCTGCAAATTTTCCCAGGTTAAGATTTTGTTTTCACCTAATAACCAGATAAAGAGATTTATCTTCATAGGGCAGTCCCAAGTCCATAAGTTCCTCCTCCATCCCCCTATCCTATATCTCCAAATTTTGTTTAACAGAGCTTCATAGACATTTTAAACTAAAATTTGACCCGATGAGTCACCTCCATTCCATATTAGTTCATTCGATCTGTCCACTAATAAAAACCATGATTCTATCAACTTTCTTCTGTAAGAATCCCATTCCACTGCAAGATCCCCCTCCAAGCCCAACTCGGAGCTACAAACCCAATTTTTCCCCAGGAATCCTCGTACCATAGGCCGACTCGCCTGAAATAAAAGATGGATGTTCTTACGACTAATATTATTAATCAGCTCTTGTGAAAGATAAGAATCATGTCCCAATCCTATTAATGCATCTCTCCCAACTGATATTGAGTGGCCTGAGCCCGACTTCCAATCCATCCAATGAAGAATCACCGGTAGAGTATTACGAATGTTTTTCCAGGACTGAGATCCAAAGGAAGATAAAGATTTCGTCGATCGGAGCCATGACAAGACATAGCCATGCATAATGTATTTGTCTTTGATCACTCTTTGCCATAAACCTGACTTCATCAAGGCTCACCATAAAGTATTTGATGCTAAGGTCACCATAAAGTATTTAATGCTAAGGCCCTATAAAAAACAAAGATATTATGGAGGTCCCATCTTCCATAATGTTTCGGTTTAGAAATATAAAGCCAACTGCGCAAATGATAACCATTCTTATTTTTGTTCCTTGACCAGAGAAAAGAAAAACTCATCTTGCGGAGCTTGTTAAGAACCGCCACTGAAAAATGTGCTAGAGTCAACCAGTAAACCGAGAGGCTCTCTAGAACAGTTTGATTAACACAAAGCACCCCCCCAAAGAGAGCCACTTATTACACCAATGATTAATCCTGAACTCTAACTTGTCGATAAGTTATTGCCAGTCCTTTGATTTATAACAATCTGCCTTCATCAAATACCCCAAGTATTTGAATCCCACTGCTAAATCTTTACAAGAAAAATGTAATAAATCTTTTAAAGAGTGTAAAAATTCTGGTTCAACTCCCGCATACATAAAAATAGACTTTTGAACATTGATGACCAAACCCGACGCCTGATAGAATATAAGTAGTATCTCTTGAATTTTTTCCCATTCTGTGAGAGAAGCTTTAGACATAATAAGAATATCATCAACAAATAAAAGGTGCAATACCTTTACCAGTCTCGAAACCTTGATCCTCGATAGCATACCATTAACTTGTGCCTTCTTTAAAGAGAGACTGAGAGACTCCATGACAAGGATGAAGATTAATGGAGATAGCGGGCACCCTTGTCTAAGGCCTTTGTTGCTCTTGAAGAAATCAGACACCTCTCCATTAATCAATATAGCATAGGACGTAGAAGTGACACAAGCCATAATCCAAGTAGTTGTAGGCAACCCACAATCACTTTGGAGCAAAATTAATCTTAGAAAATCCCAATTGGTACAATGATAGGCTTTTTTAAAATCAAGTTTCAGAATTATGGCTTGAAGCTTTTTATTTTTAATGCTATGAAGTCACTCCTGAGCAGTGTCGATTGCATCCAGAATTTTTCTTCCTTTGAGAAAACCCATATGTTCTTCAGAGAGGGCTCTAGACAGAATTGGCATGATTCTCTTTGCTATGACTTTAGCAATGATCTTATAACATAAGTTACAAAGCTCAATAGGCCGAAGATCATTGAAAGTAGTTGGTCCATTAACTTTGGGAATCAAGGCTAGAAAACTTGAGTTAATCGAGTTGATGACCTCTCCTCTGACTCTTGAGTCCTCAACCATTTCTAGCAAATCCTGACCAACCAACTCAAAATAATTAAAGAAAAATCCAATTGTCCAACCATCAAGGCCGAGACTTTTGTCTCTGGCAAAACCCCTTAATATCTCAAAGATTTCCTCCTTCGAAATCGCCTTTTCTAGAGTATGAACATCTTCCTCAGTCACAATGTTTGTGAAAATCCTAACCGAGCTGATCTGATCTTCGATAATGTTCTGACCTTTTTCACTAAAAATAGACTTAAAATATTTAATAGCTTCATCCTTAATGGCTTGTTGTCCCGAATGTGTGGCCCCATTTTGATCCTTAACCTCCCAAATATGTTTTTTATTTCTTCTATAACTTGTGAAGCGATGAAAGAACTTTGTATTCTTATCGCCACTTTTAATGTTCCACAACAACTTATAATATATTTAACTCTTATTTCCTTGAGAGGAG
The DNA here is from genome assembly GCA_009831015.1 of Picea engelmannii. Lineage (NCBI taxonomy): Eukaryota > Viridiplantae > Streptophyta > Pinopsida > Pinales > Pinaceae > Picea > Picea engelmannii. Next base: position 6,543 of record WSFP011581454.1, on the reverse strand, counting down.
TGTCCATTATTATCCTTCAAGGTATGTGCAATAAAGATATTTGACAGTTGTTATAAAAATAAATAAATTTTAGTAGCTTACGCCATTTGTGCAACTTTTGAAAACATTGAACCTTTAGGTCTGTGTGACACATCGGAGTAATCAGAAAAATGAAACTTCTGCAAACTCACAAACTCACATTATTCTTCATTGGGCAAAGTAAAGTTTCTATTTGTGTGACAGGACCAATTTTAAAAGGTATGTGTAATAGTACCACATCGCAAGAATTCAACTTTTGCAAGGTTGCACTATGCAACGAATGTGAACTTTTGAAATAGTGTGTGACAATGCTTCTTTGCATAAATTGGACTACTGAAAGACTTGTGCTAAATCACAAGAAGTTGAAACTTCGAAAGATAGCACCATATTAAAATCAAGTTTTGAACGATAGTGCAATATCACAAAGATTTAGTTTTCAAATGGTTGCACATGTCACAAAAAGGTTTGAAGTTTGGAAAGTTGCAACATGTACAAGGTTGAAGCTTTGGAAGGTTGGACATGTCACGATTTTTTAAAAGATACAATGTTTCCAAGGGTTGCGACATGGCACAAACTTTTAAACGATGAGATAAAGTGAAAGCTTGAAATGAAGATGGGAAAATAAAACTAAAAGTTGTGAATTTCAAAGGGGTGTGATAACCATCACGAGGTTTAAAAAATCATCTTAAAATGTTTTGCGATGATATCCCAAAACATATAAGAATAACATAACTTATAAAAATTTCCCCATGCACATTTTTAATAAAATGCATAATGAAGCAATAATCCAAAAGGTATAACCTTATGAAACTCGTGTAATGTTGCAACTCTTCAGAAGATGAAAGTTAAGGATACGTTCGCTATGTATCAAGCATGAAAGGATTCCAAAGGGCAGGGTTTGTAAAAAAGAACCAAAGTAAAGTTAAAACACAACCATAAGAAACCAAAGCTTGAAAGTGATCATGAAGAGACTTGAGTAATATTAAGTGATATGAAATATTCAACACAAAATGAGACTTGTCAAGAAAACTTCAAATAATCATAAGGTTTTTGCAATAAAGGTCATCATCATGTATGAAGAAAAATCATCAAAATGAAATCCCTTTTAATCAAAGCTAAAAGAAAAAGAAATTAAGATGCACTTACCATATCAATAGGCTACGACTCAAGTAGAGCAAATTCATGAGGGGTCCTAATTCGAACATTTGAGGAAGTTGGTGTACTCAACAATTGGTTATACACTGATTGAAACCATGAATCTCTATAAGTAAATATGTTGAAGTAGTAAAAAGATTATGATAAAACAATGATAATTCCTTATATATAGGCATTTATTATTCAACAATGTGTTCCCACAAGAACTCTACTCGAACTCAAACTCTCAAAATCACTAAGTTCCAAGCCTAAGTAACTCACTAGTTGAAACTCAAAGGTCAAGCTAGTGGGGTTAATTCCCTAGACATCATTTAATACCTTAAGTGCCAATCAATATTATAGAATTATTATAAATAAGGGATTTTAAAATATTTTTCAAGCAAGCTCATTATGTCCTTACAATGTTTCTTTATTACCAGTGAGTGTCTATAACCCTGGCAGTCACCCCAACATCACAGGCCTTGCTCTGTTGCCAACGTACATCCATCAATCCTATGGAGATACTTGCATTTCTCATCATATACTAGATTTGCTTTCTCATTCCCTTTACCTTTTGATTTTGCTTTAAACATTTGGTGGGTGGAGGAAATCAATAAACCTTTTAAAAGTAAGAAAGGTGATACCTTTTTTCGAGGTATGATAAGTCATGTTTGAATAGTAAATAAATTCCCTTTTAATATTCAATGGATAAAGGAATGGTCACTCTCGGTAGAATTTAATTAGTATTTTGTGAATGAATGAAACCTTTCAGTCAACTAGTGAGTAACCAAACACTTGGATCCTTAATTCATTTGGAAGCTAATCACCTAAGAGAGCATGTGTTTTTCCATTGTATTTAGATAACGTTGATGTCTCTGTATACTTAACGTTACTCTGTTTCTCCCTAATGTAATGCTTAAATCACTAATATTTTCATGATTTCACATGGTTGCATTTAAGGCTTCCAACTTTTCCACACATAGGAGAGTCAAAACAAACTTGATTGATCAAAGGAAACAAACCAAAACTACAAGTTATTCTAAGAAAATTTGGAAAAAACATTAAATCAAAATGAGTAAGCTAAAAATTAAAGCTCTGAAATCTAAATCATTAAAACAAAAAGAATGAAAGGAAATTCACAAACTAAAATGTGAATTCAAATTGAAACTAAAGAGTGGAGAAAATCTACTTATGTACAAGCTAACCACTTTTGAGAGTAGCTAATTAAATTAATGCTCCATGATTTGGTTATTGAAAGGAAGGAGGTCTTTGTCCCCTTCTAGATTTTGCAATCTATAGGTGCCAACACCAAATTTTTCTACCAGTGCCTTAAATGGGCCAAGACATAGATGTTCAAAATCCATGTGTTTTCCTTTAGGCTTATTAGCTTATCCCACTTTAGAACAAGGTCTCCCACGTCAAACATTTTACATGTTTCTGAATGTTTATGAAACCATTTCTTAATTGTCTACTAATGGACAACAAAATTCTTCTTAGCTTTCTCCCTCTCTTCTTTCAACTTCATCAAGCTATTGATTTTCCCTTGGATAGTTAGGAAGTTCTAACCTCGAGCAACTTATGTGATTTGGAGAGATGGTACAAAAAATTAGGAGGCAAGATGGCTTTACCATATACCAAGAAATAAGGAGAGGTTACTAGAGCAACCTTGGGGGTAACTCTACCAACCTAGAGGGAATTTGGTAAAGTATTATGCTAGTTATGTTGATGATCAACTATATAAAAAAAAAAAATTAGAATGCATATCAAGTTCTTTTTAGTGGACTCCTTTACATCATTTCCTTGAGGGTAGTAATTGGTAGAATATTGTAGGATAATTTCCTTTTCTAAAGCAAACTCAATTAGTTTTAAGGAAGATAAATATGAAGCATTATCAAATACAAGAAAATGAGGGACACCAAACCTAGTAATTAATTGTTGCTCAATGACTTCATTGACAATTGCTTCAATTACCCTGACCAATGACACTCATTTTGTCCATCTTGTAAATTAATTTGTAGTTGTTAAGATATACTTGTGTTGCTTTGAAGAATTTGAGTTTATCTCTCCAATAATATCCAAACCTCATTGTTGAAATGGTTCATCAATTGTTACATGCTACAATGGGATAGTTGGTTTCTTCTCACATCCAACACTTGTTTGGAAAACCTTGCATATTCAGTTATATGAATGAGCATCTCTGAATAATGTTGACCAACAATATCCAACTCTCAAGATCTCGTGGGTTGTCTTTTCACCAGCAAAATGTCTTTTCATTGGTTCATCATGTAATTTCTTAAGGAAATTATCAACATCTTATTTCTCTAAGCACCTTGACAAGACTTCGTTGCAATTTTTTTGAAATAAGATAGCATTTATAAGCTAACATTAAGAGGATTTAAGTCTTAAAATGCTCTTTTTTTCTTTGTGTTTAAACTGCTTGGACTCACACCAGTTTGTAAAAATTATTTCAAATTAGTAATACCAAGAGTCCATTGTAGTTGAGATAACCACGACTTCTTGCACATAGTGAAATTTCATTTTCCCAACCCTCCTTAGATGATTCAATTGAGTCTATTGATTTTGTTGCAAGTTGATATAAGCCTTGGCCTCTAACTGTTTATGCTAGATTTAACTCTAGATCATATTTTTGGATAACAACCATCTAGTTCCCTCTCCTTTTGTCAAATCCTTTCTCAATAAATAAATATATAATGGTTGGGTGAAGCACGAATAATTTTGGTTTGGTTTTTTGGAATATAGGGTTGAACTATTTGATATGTTTAAATACTACAAAGGCTTGTTTATCAATAGCTAGGTAATTCAACTCAACCCCTTGTAGACCAATGCTCATAAATGCAATTGGGTATTCATCCCCTTGTTCATCTTTCTATTTGGGAACTGTTGCAAGGGAATGCTTTTATGCAATGTGTATAGTAAAAAGTCTTTGTTAAAATCTGGGTTGTGTAATGTTGGGGCTATAATAATTGCAGATTTGATTTTCTTGAATGTTTGCTTCTCAATTAGAGTCCATTTAAAAAACCATCTTTCTTATACGGTTTTTGTAAATCCTTAATGGCTCATTGAAGTTGGATACAAACCTTTTGACAAATTTTATCTTGCCAAAGAATCACTACAATGCCTTCTTGTTAATAAGCACATAAATCCATGTAATGGCCTTATTTCATTCTAGTTGAATCAAAATTCCATCTTTTGAAATGATGTGGCCAAGAAGTTTTCCCTCTGAAACTAAAAAAATACTCTTTTTTAGATTAAGGGAGATGCCATACTTCTTGTATCTTTCAAAATATATTTTAGATGGAGTATATGGTCCTCTTTATTTTTTTAATAGACTATGACATCATCAAGGTAGATTGTCACACTTTGGTATATGAATCCCCTGAAGGCTATGTACACGACTCGCTGAAAAGTAACTCTAGCATTAATAAACCCAAATGGCATTTTATGGTACGCGAAAGTTCCCCGTTTCATATGGAATGTGGTTTTTAGTCTATCTACTTTGGCCACCAAAACTTGACTATAACTAGAGAAAACATCAAAAAGTGAAAACATTTCATAACCTGACATAAGTTGCAAAATATGCTTCATTGGTGGAACATGATAGTTATCTTTATCAGATGGTTTGTTTAGATTCCAAAAATCAACACATAATGAGGTTTCCCTTCACTGGCACTAGGTTTGCCACCCATCCAGAATGTTGAAATTTGAAAATAACCTTAGCATCCAATAATTTCTTCAATTCCTTTTAAATTAATGGTTCTCGCGTTGGATGTACTTTCCTTGGTTTTGGTTGGAATGGTTTAGCATCTTCTTTGAGATGAATGACATGTTGAATGATATTTGTGTCGTATGTGTTCAAGTCCTCATAAGACCAAGTGAACACATCTGAATACTACCTAAACAAATGAATGTAAGCCCGTTTTTTTCTATTTGTGAACAACATTTATAGGATTTTCTTCAGTGACTAAGTTAATCAATTCATAATTCATGGAAGAGCTACTTGTCTTAACATTTACAAATTTTGAAAATCTACCTTGTAGATCAAATAATTTCTCCAAAGTTGTGACCTTCTTTGAAATTGAATTGCATTTAAGGTCCTTCATCCCATCTTGGGATTTTGTATGGATTTTGAGTTTTCTTTAGCATCAATCAATGCATATTTGTAAGTGTCTTACTTAGTCAAGAACTGGATAATTTGTTGATTATCATTAAAAATCCTCAAGTTAGTAACATTGTGAGAAATCGATGGGTTGAAAAGTAGTTCAATAGAAAATCCATAATTTATTGAGCCATTTTAGAAGCAACATTAGCCAAAATATCAACAATTGCATTCTTGGAGCAAGGGATGAAATTAATATTAAAAGCATCAAATTCGTTAATAAAGTTCCATACCTCTATTGATAACTTTCCAAGTGATTCGAAAGGCAATAGATAGAATTCTTTACTCACCTCACTATTATTTCCAAGTCACCAAATACTTTTAGGCATTTTACCTTCCAATAAATTGTTATTTTTAAACCTTAAACCAAAGCCTCATATTCAATTGTGTTATTGGTGCATTTGAATTCAAGTCTATAGGAAATAATTGTGTGTTTTTTGTGTGGATCGATTAAAATGTAGCCTACTGCTACGCCTTCCTGTGAATTGGAACCATCAAGAAACAAAGTCCAAATGTCAATATTTACATTTACGAACTTAGTAGAGATACTATTTTCTACATCTACTATTAGTATAATCATCATTATCAATTCAAGTGAAATGAAGGATTTTGAATTGTGTGTCAATTTTCAAAGGCAATTCTTGAGGGGTGTAATTTCTCAAATTTGTTTCCAAAAAATAATTTCCTAGAATTTGTTGAAATATTGTAACTGCAAAGAGTATTCTTATTATTATTGATATTTTATTCATAGGATCAATCCCCATTGTGGATTGATCATGTCAGATATTGTAATAGGACCAAATCCCCTTTTGCGGATTGGTCAAAAGACAATTGTAATAGGCAGAATAAGAAGTCAGCCCCAGTAGTTAATTAAGAGACCCAGAAATATAATAAAGGTGGGTTTACCCACCCAGATTGAGAAGTCGGACTTGCCAGTGAAAAGACACTTCACATGTGCCAGAACTTGTATAAATAAAGGAGGCTAGCGCCTCATTTGAACATAACTCACTTGCTCAGTTTGAGAGACAAGTTCTGATCTGTTACTGGCAAAGGAGAGAGAGAGAGGCGCATTATCTTGGAGAGGACTTTTTGTTTTAGCATAGAGATCTCTTGGCATTGTATTGGCTATCTATATTAAGGAAGTTTTGCTGGGTTTTCTTCCCCTAGAGGGTTTCCCAGGATAAATGATGTGTCTCTTGTGATTGTGTATTTCT
>WSFP011581451.1:0-10483 GCA_009831015.1 Picea engelmannii | reverse complement strand
TAAGGCCATAACTCTCAAACCATGAGGAGTTATGTGACATTCCACATAACACCAGAAATGGAATGACAAGCACTATCCATCTAGGATAGTTTCACCAACAATTTCCTTGATCTTCATCTTGTTATTCCACATACAAGCATGGGCCCTCCAACCATTCTTCTAGGATAACTCAATCTGCAAAGCGTCTTCCCATGAGGGATTTCACCATAAGTGGATCACTTTGGAGTTCATCCATTTGTGCACCTTATCAATCATGATAAGACAATAATGAGAGCATGGGTCCTCCAACCATTCTTCTAGGATAACTCAATCTGCAAAGCGTCTTCCCATGAGGGATTTTACCATAAGGGGACCACTTTGGAGTTCATCCATTTGTGCACCTTATCAATCATGATAAGACAATAATGATTCATTTATAAATTTTTCCAACAATGCATCATATACCAATGAAACCACATCGATCCATATTCATCATGTATCAATGACAACTCATTAATCCATCTTCATCTACACATTCTCATCAAGGACAACACATATTATATTACATCAATCATCAATCAATCAATCCTTTGACATCAATCAATCAATTGACATCAATCAATGAGATCAATCAATCAAACCATTGGCATCAATGAGAACATGATCCAACATACTTCTTTCTTTTGTTTATCATCCGAAGGCTTGTGACTTCCAAATTTTCTTAAGCCACTCTCCTTAATCAATTTCTTTTCTATTCTATTCAAGCCCTCCAATAACTTCATGTTGAATTCATCCTGCTACTCTTTGGCTCTCATAGACCTTTTATTATCATCTTTATGGCTTTGGACATCCTTCTGCAAATTCTTAATGGTCTCATCCATATTCATGTTTTCATCCCTTTCTTCTCCATGTCCATTAGATTTTTTTCCTTCAATGCCCAAATGAACATCCACCCCTCTGCTCTCATATTGATGACTATAATTCCCTTGTGCTTCTTCCATTCCTATGGAATCTGCACTGGTTTGATTTGATCTAGTTGTTGTTAATTCTGCAAAATGTGCAACCATTGAAACTTATCAAGATAACAATTCAACAATTCATGAAAAACTATGAACCATTTTGGTTCAATATATACATCAGAATTATCTCTCCTGATTTCCTGGTATTATCACCATGACAATTCTAGATAGGACCCAAGTCTTGAAAACATAGATGTGTGGCACCTTCAGAGATACATCTAGGAAAGAAGGTGTTTTGCTGAAACCACTTTCGCCAAGACACGGTATCACATGTTTCCATAAGTCAAATCCACCACTCGTGGAGCGGGTGACGGCTAGTCAGATCACCCTATTTCAATCGTTCGGTACTTCGCAGCCATGTGACGTTAGTTGAATGCCACCATGTAATGAACTCAAAAGTTAATCATTTGAAATGGATTAGTTGAGCATGGCAACCCAATTCTCTTGTAAGTAGTCTGTCTGCACTTCATAATTGGAATTATATAATGACCAATCCTCAAGTATGAAGGTATTTGCTTATCCATAAATGAAGTAATCTCCAAATTGCTCGAATTTATTCTCTCTGTAAAACCATTTTGGTATCCACAAACTGAGATACATGGACAAGGCTAAATCCAGCGAGACTGGTTATTCGAGCAACATGCTAGACTTTCTTGCGAATAAGGAGGAAAGGGTACTTGCGCACATTCTAGAGACTAGATTCCATAGAGAGTCGGCTATAGACTCGTAGTTGGAAGTCAGGTTGAATCTCACTATGAATAATTTAGTCATCAATAGGCTAGCTTCTAATAAGAAAAGGAGCAAGCGGCAGAAGAGGGAAGAATCCATGGCTGAAAGGACTGAAAGTGTTGGAGAGAATTAATCAGTCTGGTTAGATTCTTTAAAGGAGGAGATCGCTAAGCTAAAGTAAGTCTTCAACTAAAATTAAGTATATTTCAATGAATTTTGAACAACTGGTAGCAGAGGTAAGGAGCACCAGAGATGATAGGCTTGTTCTTAAACGACCCTTTTCAATAGGATAATTGCTATCATTCCCTTTTTGTAATTTTGGGATTAATATGATTGTATAAATACAGAAGCAGATTTTGGACTGTTTATTACAAAATTCTATCTGGTGGTGTTATGAGTCTTGTTTTCTTTTATATTATGCTTTTCTTGTAAGATTATATTTTACTTCCATCTGTCTGAATCAGAGGAATATAAAACTCATAATTATTTTTAATTAATGCTCCAATGTGGTTGTGTGTTTCTTTTTCTTCTAATATTATGAAAATTAAACTCAGACTCATCGCCCTCCAAATGACTTCTCGCGCACTAAAATTCAACTTGTACATCCATATTATCATGCACAGTAACATCACAAGGTAAAACGCATTTCCACACACCTATATCCACTATGCATTTCTTCTCCGTCGCACCGACAACTTGCACACACTACTTTTGCATTGTGCGCCAATATCCACTGTGCACAGTTTTGGTATTGCACACCAATACTCCACATACATTTCACCCTATGCATTGCACCATGTCAAAGTTCAATATGTTCCATCGTGCACCATTGAATACACTACCACGAGAAAACGTATACTCATACTATGCGCATACCAACAAAACTCCTATGTGTTATGTAATACTTGCGCACCCCATGTGCACATTACTATGTGTGTACTCACCGCGCAAGGCTAAATTCATCATGTACATATGCACACAATATTCTTCCGCTCAGTGCCACAATTTATCGTGCACACTTGCACACCAACGTTTTCTGCGCGGTGCCCAAAATTTACCACGCATGCCTGCACGCCAATATTTTCCATCGACGCTCCGTGACTTGAAATTTGTTCACTTTGAAATTAATATTCTGTAAATATTTTCTTCACTTGAACCCTTCCAGTCCATCCAGGTTCAGTGTTGAAACTGAAGCTCTGATACCAATTTGTAATGTCCCTCGATCACCCACAGGCCRGGGAATGACACTCTAGAGAAATATCTCATGCTCTGATACCAGTTGGTAACATACCCAACCTTAAACAAGCCAAGCCATGCTACTCTAGGGAATGATTTCATTCTCTTACTGTGGAACATATAGTAACATACCCAGTATTCAACTGAGCTATGCCACATAATTTTTCTCTTCAAACTGCATGCAACTTAAACATATACATACAACACTCTTGCGGAAGCTTTACATATAAAAATAAACAAACAATTACATTACGTAACATATGATTTCATATTGAAATAACAGTAAACATAGATATGTAGCATATACAGGGAAATACCCATAACCATACAGGTAATTGTAATCACATATATGATAAACTGTAACATAAGCACGCAAATAACAATTCAACATATAATTTTATCATACGATTGGTACTTACATTGGAAAGATTGTCACCAACTGCGTACAAACTGTCCACAAACCTCCCAGCCTTAGACTGCACTGTTCATCACTCTCAACAATGAGTCACCCCCGAGCTAGGACTGAACTCCACCCGGGTAAAGGGGTTTCAAACCAAGCTAGGGTTCATAGACAACAAGAAAGACTCAGTCTCAAGTGCTCACTTAACTAACAACCTACAATATCTCATTCCCCACATGCCCATCCCAACCAAGAAAGTGTGCCCTTTCTCTGCTCAACAGTCCCTCCGCTGCCCCACTTCCCTTCTAGGGATTCAGTAATAGGCCAGACAGGAAGTCTTATAGCATTGTAGATGCAGTTTATCACCTTTGGGAATCAATCCCTAGCAATTCTCTCACTCAAAGAATTTCTCACGGGCCTGACAACCTGCCTCTTCAATTTCCCAGAGGCTTAACAACCCACTTCTTCAATCCTGCTCCCAAGCTAACTAGGTACACCAACCGGAATGGTTAAGGAAACAGGCTCAGATACAGTGAAATTAATGTCTCAAGGATAACAGACTACGTGAATAAAAAAAATGGTCATGGAATCATTGACTGGATAACTGAGTGATGGAAGGAATCATCGTGAAACTGATCGTGAAGTATGATAGTTAAAATGATGGTCAAGTTGTTGGTATCCTCCGGTGATGGTGAGAATGATCCTCAAAAAGTGACCAAATGAGTTAAGTCTCCACGATATGAATGCATGTCCCCAACTTGACACTTGTCATATCGGAAGTTACTTTGGTCCACTTGTCCCCAACTTTAGAACTTGGAATAAAATAATTATCCACACTTTATGCTTTAGGAAATATTAATATAATATTCCTTTTTGGCTTAAGCTCTCTAGCTTATCCCTTTCCCTTGAATTTTGGCCCTCCCTTTCTCTAACTAGTGAAGTTCGGTCCCACATCTCTTTTATCATGGTTGGTCTGTGTACATTGATGTATTTTATATTAATCATGAGACATATACAAAACAGGTGCACTGGCCTTTAACATCTAGGTGCTCTGGCCTAATTCCAAAACATAAGCATTTCATCTTATAATAACTGGCTCACCAGCCTATAGTACATATCATATACACAAGGTCCGCTGACTTCCATACTACACACACTTTAGCTACTGCGCACGGTATCCCGAAATGTGTGCACTACATCATTTTACTGTGTAGTTCATTCTCGCACTATGCTATGGAAGGTGCATTACAAAATGATGTCGAAACAACTCACCATCTTAAGTACAATTACATTATATTTACAATTGGGTTCGACCGAGGGATATTACACAAAGAATCCTACATCTTCCATCATGAAGCTGAATATCTCAAAGGCATATTATAGAGGGGGTTAAACTTTCTTAAGATTGTAATCAATGCTTCACATAGGATTAGATACCCACTTTGCCAATTGGATAGGCAATTGAAAATCTACAATATCATATGTTGTTCTAACTCGTAATAAATGGGTCACCTTATTTTTTCCATCCACAAAGAGGATAGAGTCAATGATGCTCCCTATTACTCTTACTCTTCTTATTAGTGGCAAAGGGTCTCATTAAAATTTTGAAGAGTATAAAGGAAGGAGTAACATTAAAAGTAATTCAGGTGACCAAAGAACTCGTCATCACCCATGTATTATTTGTATATGATGTTTTCATGTTTGGTAATGGTTCTTCTAGGGAGGAAAAAATTATAGGAGATACTCTTATTCAATATTGTATAGCTATATGAATAAATATCAATCTTTAAAAGTCAACCATAACCTTGCACCAGATTGATGGTCCAACTTCTACTAGAATTAAGGCTTTGTTTCCATTTCAAGTTAAAGACATTGAAGAGACTAAGAAGTACTCGGGCTTTCACTTAAAGGAAAACAATTATTTCTAGAAATATCGGTTATGTCTCTTTGAAAAGATTGAAAAAGGGATCAATTTTTGGTGCTAACAGGTGGGTATCCAAAGGAGGAAGAGCGACTCTTGTTAAAATCATGTTCAAAGTCATACCTATTTATTGGATGGCTTTGCCTTGCATATCCACAGACATACTAAAATATATAGGAAAATGTGCTTCATGTATTTTTGGGCAGGAAAGAGGGACAATGGGGGAATTCTTCTATTTAAATGGAAAAACCCAAAAGGTTTAAGAAGTAGTGAAGATGGGTGTAGAAATTTCTCTCCATTTTGCAATTATTGGCTACAAAGGTATTGTGGAGAATCCTCTCCATTGAAGGTTTGTGGCACACTGTGATGAAGCAGAAATATATTGAACCATCAGGCCTGGAGGACTGGATAAGATTCCCTAGAAAATCAATTTCTGGATGATTTGCAGTATGGGAGGAGGTAGTGGAAGACTTCCCCATCATTGGTTATCACCCTGCCTAACTATCAAGAAACAACTATCAAGAAGTCAAGGTTTTTGTTGATTTTGAAGAAATTAGCCTTAGAAGGAGGATTGAAGGTTCCTTCCTCTATTGTGATAGTGGTGGGTTCCTTTTCACAGGAGGGATGACTATTTTTGAGGTAGACATTAAATATCTTAAGTAACAAACATATGTGAGGTGTGAAGCTTTGTGTTTGGCACCTACAATTTTGTGGCAGCATTGAAGTCTTTCTAGGGTGTGACATAATTGTTCCTGCTACTTAATTCTAGGTCTGAGGGAGCAAGAAGATCATGCCAGACAACTTGAATTTGTTTGGCATTGACAACATAGTGCAAACCTGTGCAAGTCAAGTGTAACAAATACTCTGTGGCAATGTTAAGCAAGAGGATCCCTTAAATTTTATTTCCCCTGGTCATAAGTTAATTAAATTATACTGTCTATATTTCAAGTTTTCCCTCTGTTTAAATTTTCTTTTGGTCTTATGCCCAAGGTGAAATTCTTTTTTATGAGGGGTTAGAGGATTTTTATGAAGGGTAGAGACTCAAAGTCTTTTTGAACTTAAATTATTCAGTTTGATTCTGATTTTCAATTCTGATCTGTACGACAAGTCAGTAATCTCTTTTTATGTAGAAGACAAGAATTTAGTAGTAGGAGCCATAGTCATAGTGTTATCCATAGCTACAACAACAACCAATGGAATCATTGTTGATATGATGCCAAAGACTAAAAATACTATTTGTGAAACTATCTAGCTTTGTTGCAAACCATGTCCTCTAATACTTTAGGATATGGTGAGTTGATGCATGGTTTTGTGGATATTTACTGGGTAGGAGATGTAGGTGGAAATATCTCATACTCTTGAAGAAATGAAAGATGTTTGGCATCATACCAAACAGTGCTACATTTGTTGGTATCTTGTCTTCTTACTACCATGTAGGCTTGGTGAGGATGAATTGGAAATACTTTCATTTCATGAGTCTAGATTATCACATGGAACCACAGCTGAACCACTATATGTGCATTATTGATCTTCTTCACCATTGTGGGCACCAAAATCATCTCTCTAAACACATAATGGATCCCCTATGATATAGTTTCTAGAGAGTGAGACATGGAACCCTTTCACAAAAACATGTTGAGGATTAAAGCCATGTCCAGGGAGTGGATTAAAGAACAAGACTTTCAAAACCAATAGCCCCTTGTAGAAGTGGAAGATAAACTAGAGGTCATATATGATGAGATAAAAAAAGGTTATGTTCTTATGCAAATCAAGAAGACTATAGCGAGTCTAGAAGAGGATAGAAGAAAATTGCTTGCTTGGGATTATGCATTATGGAGACAAAAAAATAGGGTAGTGTGGTTGAAAGAAGGGGATGAAAACTATAATTTTTTTCCACAAGTATGCCCAAATGAGAAAGGTACAAAACACTATTTGGTATGTAGAATACATCAATGGCCATTTTCATTTTGGCTTTAAATATATTGCTAAAGTGGATGTGGACCACTATAATATAATCTATAGGAAGCCAAATAAGATCAATATTTTTGAAATTTTACAATCCATCTCTCTTTTCAACAGATCGCTCTTAGATGAGAAAAATGACCCACTCAATGTCCATGTGAGTGAAGAGGATATTATGAAGGTAATAATCTTCTTTCAAAGTGATAAATCCTTAGCCTTAAATGGCTGGACCATTGAGGTTTTTGAAGGGTTCTTTGAGGAGAGAGGGGAATACTTGTCACTAGTTGTTGAAGAACCAAGATCCATGGGGAAGGTCTTTCATCCTTTCAACTCCACCTTCATTGACAACATCCCCAAGACTAATAACCCCATTTCCTTAGACTCTTACAATCCCATCTAATTATGCAGATGTGTTTACAAAAATGTGCCAAAGTCATATAGATCGAATGCTTTAGCCAATCCTTTCAAGCTTCATTTTTTATTAGTAGTTTGGTTTTCTGCCAGGAAGGAAGATTTTTGATACAATAGGCATTTCCAAAGAGGTGTCCATACTATTAAATAAAATAATCCTACCTCCTCCATCATCAACTTGAATCTCTCAAATGCATATTATAGAGTGGGTTAAATTTTCTTGAGATTGTAATTAATGCTTCACATAGGATTTGATACCCACTTTGTCACTGATAGGTGATTGAATATCTACAATATCATATGTTTTCCTAACTCATAATAAGTGGATCACCTTATTTTTTCCATCCACGGAGAGGATTGAGTCAAGGGTGCTCCATATTACTCTTACTCTTATTATTAGTGGCAAAGGGTCTTAGTGAAATTTTGAAGAGTCTAAAGGAAGGAGGAAGATTAAATGTAATTCAGGTGACCAAAGAACTCACCATCACACATCTATTATTTGTATATGATGTTTTATTTTTTGGTAATGGTTCTTCTAGGGAGTAAAATATTATAGGAAATACTCTTCTTCAATATTGTATAGCTACATGCATAAAAATCTTTCTATAAATGTCAACCGTGACCTTGCACCAGATTGATGATCCAACTTCTACTAGAATAAAGGATTTGTTGCCATTTCAAGTTAAAGATGTTGAAGAGACTACTAAGTACTTGGTTTTTCACTTAAAGGAAAACAATTAATTCTAGAAATATTGGCTATGGCTCTTTGAAAAGATTGAAAAAATGATCAATTTTTGGTGTAACAAGTGGATATCCAAGGAAGAGTGACTCTTGTTAAAATCATGTTAGAGGTCATACCTATTTATTAGATTTCTTTTCCTTGCATACCCATAGACATACTAAAAAAGATAAGGAAATGTGCTTTAGGTATTTTTGGGTAGGAAAGAGAGTCAATGGGGGCATAATTCCAGTTAAATGGAAAACCCCATAGCCTTAAGAAGTAGTGAAGATGGGGGTAGAAATTTCTCTCCATTTTGAAATCCTTGGATACAAAGGTAATGTGGAGAATTCTCTCCATTGAAGGTTTATGGAAGACTGTGATGAAGTAGAAATATATTGAATCATCAGGCCTGGAGGACTAGATAAGGTGCCCTAGAAAATCAATTTCTGGAGGATTTGTAGTACAGACGGAGGTAGTGGAATTCTTCCCCATCATTGGTTATCACCTTGGCGTAGCTAATTAGAAATGGACATAAGGTCCATATTGGGACTGATTCATGGATAGGAGGCCTTCATATGACAAGGCTCTTATAACCTTTGATTTCCTTACATTCTAAAAATTGGTTTTATTTGGAAGATATTTATGAAAATAACTATGATGGTAGGTAGACAACGGCATGGAAGAATGTAGCCCATGTAGTCTTCAAAAAGGACTTGGCACTAGAGAAGGACTTGGAAATAGAGTGGAACCAATATGTCTCTACCCTCCAATTGGCTTCAATAAGATTATGAGATAAACCAAACAGTCTTAACAGTATTGTATGGGTGGTATCTTTCAAGTCTAAAAAAATGGAGGAAAAAGATCCTTGTGACTGACAACATATTTGGAACCTTTAATCACCCTTAAAAACTCATGATTTCCTATGGATTTTCCTAAAAAATAAAATAAGATCTTTGATCTGGGACATATTGAAAATAAACTTGCATTGTCCTGGGAGATGCCCATTTTGTATGCAAAATTCTGTAAGCATCAATTAGATTTCTGTTCAATGCTATTTTACCAAAGAGGTGTGTAGCACTAAAAAATGCATCAATAGTGGAAAAGAGATATGGGATGAAGACACAGTAGAAGCATTGAAAATCTAGTTGGAAGATCAAGAGGTAAGATTAGAAGCACATCAACCTCTTCCATGTTTCTTTTTGTGGGTGGTATGGCTCACTAGGAATGAAATCCCATTCCAAGGAGTAGATATATCACCATACAAGATATTTTTCAAACTCAAATGACCTATCTATTGTTCATGAAACCAATAAAGGAGAAAAATAATTGATTAGTTGTAGATCAAAGAATATAAACATCAAGTATTTATGGGAATTGTGATGGCATCCTCAAAATATCCAAACACACGTGGAGAAGAATATATTATACTTCACCTTCATATTCCCACAAAATAATATTAGAGTGTGGTTTGGGCAGTGGCACAAACAACTATCAAGAAGTCAAAGTTTTGGTAGATTTTGATGAAATTGGCCTTATAAGGATTGAGGGTCATTGATATTTATGGATACTCTTTACTGGTAGTGGAATGGCTAAGGGGAATCAGAAGGAAAAGAAGTATAGGATCTATTTGGCAGTTTTCAACATGTAAAATACCTCAAATTAAACTTCTCTGAAATCTACATTCATCACATCTATCGGAATCACAACCATGAGGCATACTTTTATCCAAACAAGCTTGTAGAAAAGATCCAAGCTTATTAGGTTCAAATATTCTCATCAAGGTGACCTTTAATTATTTCAAATCTTCTATGAAACTAAGTTCATTATTCTGAATACTAGTTTAGACATTGTTCCTCCATTTCTTAGATTAGTTGGGCTTAAACTATAATTTTGTTTAGAATGCATACTATTAAGATCATTTAGACTCAAGCTACCTATGGAATTTATTTATGGATGTTTTTTCTGCATTCTTTTGGTATCCATGTTGTAATATATTTTATGTCATTGATGATAAAGGCATTCAACCTTTTAAAATTGGTCTCATTCAGCCTAGTATTCTCCAAATGGGCTAGAAGTTTGAATTTGGCACTGGACTTTCATGATAT